>JAULJZ010069244.1:0-13149 GCA_032270985.1 Heliamphora pulchella | reverse complement strand
AAGGTAATGCAGATGAATGGTATTCTCCTTGTTCGAAAACAAGGAGGTACCAAACATATACATCAAAAAGCCCTGGGTGACCCACTCGAAGTGGCGGGGCTTAAAGTAGTGGAAGTGGTAGAAGCGCTCGAAGAACTAGGTGTATCGAACCCAGTCCCTGTCCATTTGAGTAGGAACAGCTCCGAGAAAATACAGCAGCGCATCAGTAGAGCGGCCGATGGTCTGATCAAATGGGATGGGTGCTCCTCCAACCCGGATACCGGTAATCAATGCAAAGTCGAGAGGCGTCAAAGTAGCCTCGAAAGTAGCGAAGTGAAAGGTATTGGTGGTAAGAGAAGACAAACAGGGAAGACAAACAGAGAATATATAAAGAACAGATATAACAAACGAAGTGCAGAAAAATATCTGAAAGCAAAACCCTAGGTTCGTGTGTATGTGACGACCCTTCGGTTCTTTCAAAAGCCCTAGAAAAAGACTAGGCACCCAAACCCTAGGTTCGTGTGTATGTGACGACTCTTCGATTATTTTAAAAGCCCTAGAAAAAGACTAGGCACCCAAACCCTAGGTTCGTGTGTATGTGACGACTATTCGATTCTTTCAAAAGCCTTAGAAAAAGACTAAGCACCCAAACCCTAGGTTCGTGTGTATGTGACGACTCTTCGGTTCTTTCAAAAGTTCTAGAAAAAGACTAAGCACCCTAACTCTAAGTTCATGTGTAAGTGACGACCCTCCTCTTCTTTCAAACCCTAGAAAAAGCCTAGGCACCCTAACTCTAGACTCGTGTGTATGTGACGATCCGTTGGTTTTTGTACGCCCTAGTAAAAAACTAGGAACCCTAAGTCCTGGTACGCCAGGCAGATCTCTATCTTTTTGTGTTAAAATAAAAAAAATAATAAATGAATAAAAAAATAAAAAAAGGGGGTAAAGAAAATCTTCCATTTAATATTGGTATTTTGCCCCTTTTGTCCCAATTTTTTTTTTAATTTTTTAGGATTTCTTAAAATTTCTAGAATTATCTTAAAAACTTTCTCATTTTTTAGGATTTTTCTAAAAATTCTTTCAATTTTCTAGGATTTTCTTAGAATTTCTAGAATTATCTTAAAATTGTTTCTTTAATTTTCTAGGATTTTCTTAAAATTTTTAGAATTATCTCTCAATTTTCTAGGATTTATTTTTCTAAAAATTCTCTCAATTTTCTAGGATTTTTCTAAAAATTCTTTCAATTTTCTAGGGTTTTTCTAAAAAAAATTTCAAAATTTCCTAGGATTTTTCTAAAAATTTGTTCAATTTTCTAGGATTTTTCAAAAAACTTTTTCAAAATTTCCTAGAATTTCCTAGGATTTTTCTAAAAATCCTTTCAATTTTCTAGGGTTTTTCTAAAAACTTTTTCAAAATTTTCTAGGTTTTTTTCTAAAATTTTTTTCAAAATTTCTTAGGATTTTTCTAAAACTTTTTCAAACTTTTCTAGAATTTTTTTCTTAATTTTCTATCTTTTTTTTCTAGAAATATTTCTTAATTTTCTAAGGTTTTTCTAAAAAATTTCCTTAAAATTCTAAAAAAATAATAATAATAAATAAATAAATAAAATAAAATAAAAAAATTTCTCAAACCCGTTATTTTTCATGATAAAATAAATTGCTCTTTTTATTGTTTGTTCAAATCCTAGTGTCCCTACTGTTTTACACTCCATTGCATAGGTACCTAAAGCTAAGTTTTGCATATCCAAATTATCACAGCAATCATTATCATCATCACAAAAATTATCATCATAAATCAAATCATCATCATATCATATAGGAGATCCTAGGTATGCGTCTACATTTGGTATGTCATAAAAACATGCTTTGAATTTGAAACAGTAGGGATAGGTAACCTACCGAAGGTCGGTAACGAGAGATGTGGTGATTGGGCTCCTGCAAAAGAATGTCAGCAGCGATGGAATCGGTAGAAGGCTCGTAGCGTCTCATCCTGCAGTATACTATGCAATGAGGGACCGAATCATAGGTATGTGAGTCAAAAGGTGCTGGATGATCCTCTCAAGCGTCTGGATCTAGGAAGTCGGCTACCGCAGCCTCGGCGGCTGCATCTACAGCTACCTATGCCTCAACAGCAGCTCGTGCCTCCTCCTCTGCTGCCTGGCGAGAAGCACGCTTTTCCTCAAGCAAGAGAGCATCCATCGCAGCGCTAGGCTGCATAGCAGTAACCCCACCGGCAGGCTGACTAGCGAACGTACCTCCGAGAGTCCCGATGGAGGAGCTCCCAGTGGCAGAGGGGCCCCGTCGTGCCCCAAGGTCGTCATCCCCATGACCCTGGCCCACCATGAACAGAAAAGTAATCACAAATAGAAGGGTGAACATCGTGTGACAATAGATAGTCCTCACAAAGGAAAAGAGAAGGCACAAAAGCAAGGAGAAGGGTAGGGAGAGTTGAGAGCGCAGAGAGCTAGAGAGAGTGAAGATGTGAAGAATGAGCCTGTTTCACGCACCTCAAGGACCATATGCACGCTTGGAGTTGTCGGTCGCCAACTTGCATTGTAGCGACCGCCAGGTTCCTCAAGAGACACATGTCGACCGCCATGTTGAAAGGATTTTTACCCAGCGGCTGCCATGTCAGAGGGTTTAGGCTTGGCGACCGCCAGGTTTCTAAAGGTCACGTCATGTCAAGGTTTTTAAGGGGCCTGTTTGGGAGTCTTTTATTTGTGTACATGTTTATTTCCTGTTTGTTTGCGCATAAGTATTGACTTCATGCGTATTATTTTACAAAAATATTTTTTAACAAAAAATATATATATATATATAATAAATAAAATAAAATAAAAAATAATTTTCCTTAAAAAATAATTCGTGGTCTCCTCTTTCGATAAATATAATTTTAAGCTGTAACTTGGCTTTTAATTATTTTTATCGTAACTTGGTTTTTAATTATTTTTATCTTACATTTCGTCCCGAATTTTAGGTCTTAATTCAACCTATTAATTCGTGATCTCCTCTTTCGATAAATTTAATTTTAAGCCGTAACTTGGCTTTTAATTATTTTTATCCCATATTTCGTCCTGAATTTTAGGTCTTAACTCAATCTATTAATTCGTGGTTTTTTCTTCCCGATAAATTTAATTTTAAGTCGTAACTTGGCTTTTAATTATAAGCCGTAACTTGACTTTTAATTATTTTTATCCCACATTTCATCCCGAATTTTAGGTCATAACTCAACCTATAAATTTGTGGTCTCCTCTTCCGATAAATTTAATTTTAAGCCGTAACTTGGCTTTTAATTATTTTTATCGCACATTTTGTCCCGAATTTTAGGTCTTAACTCGACCTATTAATTCGTGGTCTTCTCTTCCGATAAATTTAATTTTAAGCCGTAATTTGGCTTTTAATTATTTTTATCCCACATTCGTCCCGAATTTTAGGTCTTAACTCAACCTATAAATTTGTGGTCTCCTCTTCCGATAAATTTAATTTTAAGCCGTAACTTGGCTTTTAATTATTTTTATCGCACATTTTGTCCCGAATTTTAGGTCTTAACTCGACCTATTAATTCGTGGTCTTCTCTTCCGATAAATTTAATTTTAAGCCGTAATTTGGCTTTTAATTATTTTTATCCCACATTCGTCCCGAATTTTAGGTCTTAACTCGACCTATTATTTCGTGGTCTCCTCTTCCGATAAATTTAATTTTAAGCCGTAACTTGGATTTTAATTAATTTTATCCCGTTTTCATCTCGAAATTGTGAAGTCTTAACTCGACCGATCAATTGCTTTCTCGGTTAAGATAATTTCTTGGATTCTAACTCGATCCTTTTAATTATTTTATCCCCAACCAAGTTCTTAAATCTTAACTCGATCTTTGACTTGTTTGTCCCTCCCTTTAGATCTTAACTCTATCTTTAGGATTTGTTCGATCATACCAGCATCTGCATCATGTTAACATCTATATCATGTTACATTTTCTTGCATCCATGCATCATGCCCTAGGAACTACGTTTTGGTCTGATCCCTAGCAAAAAAGGGGTACGTAGGCAACTCGATGAAAGTTCAGGTACGACCAGCATCATATGTGTGCTTGTGTGTTTGTGGCCTAAGATTGACGGTTTGTGGCAACTCGATGTTGTCTCTGGGTCTTTGATATAACTTGTATCATGCGTTTCTATATGAGTTAATTCAAAGAAGGGCAACTGTAGACACCCCAATTTGACCCCGCCTAATCTTAGGTGAATCCGATGATGAAAACGGTTAGAATGGTGTCTCAATTCGATCCTCGGGAAGTAATTCAAGCTCGATAATTGAACCCGACCATCAAAAACCATCAGAAACCTTCAAAACCAATGAAGTTGTACCAAACCATCGATAACTTGTTGCCCAAGTCATTGCCAGAAGTGGCGACCGCCATGTTTATTATGGCGACCGCCAATAGAACCTTGTGGAACCTTTTTTAACATGGCGACAGCCAATTTAAACATAGCGACCGCCATCTCACATTGTGGCAGCCGCCAACTCCAAATGGCCTGACATGCCTTAGAACGTGACAACATCTCATTGGTTGAAGAACTCCATAAATACCGTACCTCTGGTATGTTTTCAAGGACAAAAAATTATAGAGAGGTTTAGTGAGATAAGCTCTGCCGAGTCGCCGAGTAATTTCGGGCTCCAATGCCAAAGCCCTACCGAAATATCCAGATCCGAGCCTCTGATAGTCCCAAATCCTAGCTTGGATCATCGCCCGAGGATCAAATTGCTCACCCACATCCCCCGACTTGAGGATTCCTTAGCAATCCAGGCATTCTGCTTGGATCCCCGGTCCTTCTAGCTCCATCTTCTCTCTTTTGGAGTGATCGGGTTAATTTTCACGTATTCGTTCCAATTACATTCTTGTTTTACTTCATGTTTTAGGTTATGTAGTTTACTTGTTTTGTTAGTTTACTTACTCACATTTTAAGTTTATTATAAATTGTTAAATTATTAAATAGTGCTAATATTTTTTAGAATTACAACTCATCAATGTTGTCAATTGTTATAATCCAATGCACTTACATAAAAATGGTTGTAATAGTCAATATTACATTCATTTAAATTCTAGTATTTTACTCCTTTTCTTTTTCTTTCCTTTTACATTAATTTAATGTTATAGCATTTTTTTTCTTCTTTTTTTAATTTTAACTTAATGTTCTTTTGCTAACACCAACCTAAATGTTCTTTTGATATTAGATGTTATTTTAATTTTATTTTTTTTCTTTTTCTAACTTTTATTCTCTACCTTTTATTAGTGTAATTTTTTTTATTATTTTATTTTATTTTAGTATTAGTTTTAATTTCTTTACAAAGTTCCATTTAGCATTTCTTTTCTTGTAATATTAATATTCATTTTTCTTGTAGAAATTTATTTTTTATTTTATTTTTTTTAATTTTTATAGTCTTATTTTTTTATGGCACTTTTCTTTTATTTTGCTAAAATCAAAAAAATCACAAAAATGCTTTTAAGTTAATTTTCTTCTTTAAGTAGTTCATAATTTTTCCTTTTAAAAATACTCCATTATTCTTTCCATTTCTTCTATTTTCTTCTATTTTATTCTCTTTTAAAATGTAAAATATTAATAACTAAATCTTCTTAATTTTTTTTCTGTAGTATTTTTCTTTTTTTTTTCTTCTATTAAGTACAAAAAGTACATAATCATAAAAATATCTTTTAATGTTCTTTTTATTCTTCTTATTTTCATCTTTTATATAAATAGTTAGATTTTCTTCTTAATAGCATTTCTACCCTTCATATTTTGTCAAATCTTTTTCTTTTCTTTTAAATTTTTAAATTCTCTTTTGTTATAAAACTCTTATTTTAAATTTTTTTGTTAAATAGGCTTTCTTTTAATGTAGCATTTTCCTTTTTTATGTATTTTTTATTTTAATTCATCATGTTAATGTTGACCTAATTTGTTTTGATAATATGCATATTTTAGTTAATTTCTTTAAAATTGTGTTTAAAATAGTTCAACTTATTTTGTTTGCAATTCATGCTTAGGCAATTTAAATAACTTTAACATATTTTTTTAACCAAATTATGTTAGTTTAGGTTGTTTAAACAATATTGTATGTGGATATGTGTATCATGTATTCTTTAGTTAGAAATTACATGCCATAATACTTAGGATTTTACCATTTTATTTGCTTTGATTTGGAGTGCTATGTACATATGTTATGTATTTTTCATATTTGATTTTGGATATTCTCTCTTTGTCACTATTTTCTTTATTTGTATGCATTTGAGAAATCATATTAAAGAACAACTGATGATTAGTAGAGGACAACCTTACGGTTGGGCGAACGGGGTGCCTAACACCTTCCCCGATTTATACCTTAGCTCCCGAATCATCTTTCTCTAGTTAACGTTTTAAAGATCAGTAGTCTTTTTTTTTTTTTTTGTCTTTCTTAGTTTTTCTCAAAAACTAAGTGGAAACTCTATTTTCAGCAAAAAGGGGTCTTCAAAATTTGATTTTCAAGGTGTTAAAAGATTTTCTAAACATTCTTTGAATTCCTTATTTTTGAATATTTTCCAAAATGACCCCTAAATCCCAACGCCACATCAAATAACAATGAAGAACAAGTATTCTATGCCGAGGATTGATGACTTGTTTGATAAGTTGAAGGGGTTGAGTTACTTCTCGAAGATTGATTTGAGGTCAGGGTACCACCAGTTGAGTATTAGGGATGAGGACATTGCGAAGACTGCCTTCCGAACTCGTTATGGTCACTATTAGTTTTTGGTTATGCCGTTCGGTTTGACCAACGCTCCTATGACGTTTATGGGTTTGATGAACTGTATCTTTCATTAGTATTTGGACAGCTTTGTGGTTGTGTTCGTGGATGATATTCTTATCTATTCACCCACGAGGGAGATGCACGAGGAGCATCTGCATATTGTCCTACGGCTTTTGAGAGAGCATAGTCTGTATGTAAAGTTTAAGAAGTGTGAGTTTTAGATGTTCGAGGTGAGATTTTATAGAGTATCAATGGATTCTTCGAAGACAGATGCAGTGATGGATTGGGAACTACCGAAGAATGTGTTTGAGATCCGCAGCTTTCTAGGTTTGGCAGGCTACTACAGGCGATTCGTGAAGGACTTTTCTAGACTTGCCACGCCGATGATGCATCTTGCGCAGAAGAGAGTAATATTTGTTTGGAGTGAGTTCTGTGAGTTAGCATTTTAGGAGTTTAAAAAAACGTTGACTAGTACACCAGTGTTGGTTATTCCAAAACAAGGTTTGGGGTAAATAGTGTATTGCGATGCGTCACATGATAGTTTGGGGTATATAGTGTATTGCGATGCGTCGCATGATGGTATGCGTCGCATCATGGCTTACAGATCTCGGCAGTTGAAGACTCATGAAAAGAACTACCTGACATATGATTTAAAGCTAGCAGCCGTGGTCTTTGCCATGAAGACATGGCAGCATTATCTTTATGGTGAGCACTTTGAGGTTTTCTCCGATCACAAGAGTTTGAAATACTTGTTTTTGCGAAAAGACCTGAATCTTCACCAACAACAGTGGATGGAGTTGTTGGAGGATTATGACTTTGACTTATAGTACCATCTGGGGAAGGCCAATGTTGTGGCCGATGCTCTTAATAGGAGATCTTATGGTTCGTTAGCTTCTATGGGTATACGAGAATGGGACATGCTTGGAGAAGTTGGTGAGTTTGATCTGTGTCTTAGGGAGACAATGAGAGGTGCCACTTTATTTTTAATTGCTTCACGGCCTGTATTGATTGCACGTGTGTTAGAGGTTCAGTAGACAGATCAGGAGGCTCAGATGACACGGGATGGTATTGCTAGTGGAAAGGACACGGTGGGGTGGGTTGTGAGCCCAGATAAGAGTTTGAGATTAATATGGAGATTGTTTGTACCAAAATATGTCGTGCTGATGTATTACATGATTTTCATCATTCTTATCTTGTAGTGCATCCAGGAGGCACTGAGATGTATCATGATCTGCGCCGTCAATTTTGGTGGAAAGGAATGAAGAGGGATGCGATTCAGTTTGTTTCTCGGTGCCTTACTTGTCAGCAGGTAAAGGCGAAACATCAGAGACCAACAGAATTGTTACAGCTGTTGTCGATATCAAAATGAAAGTGGGAAAACGTCACAATGGACTTTGTATAAGGACTTCCTAGATCGCCGAAGGGACACAATGCTATTTAGGTTATGGTTGATAGATTGACGAAGTTTGCACACTTTCTTCCCATTCGTGTGAAGGATTCGGTAGACAAACTGGGCAGGTTGTACATCCGTGAGATAGTTCGGCTACAAGGAGTACCTGTGTCCATTGTTTCTGATCGATACCCGCATTTTACATTACGCTTTTGGCAAAGTCTTCAGGTGGCTTTGGGGCTGAACTTGACGTTCAGCACTGCTTTCCACCCACAAACAGACAGTCAGTCCGAGAGGACCATACAGATTTTGGAGAATATTTTGAGAGTATGTGTACTTAATTTTTGGAGTTCTTAAAAAGATCATCTACCATTGGAAGAGTTTGTATACAACAACAGTTATCAGTCTAGTATTGGGATGGTACCATATGAGGCTTTGTATGGTAGGCTGTGTAGGTCACCAATACGTTGGACAGATGTAGGAGGGACTATAGTTTTGGAATCCAACTTGGTGCGGGAGACAACAGAGAAGATTGTTGTGATTCTCCAATGTCTAGTGATAGCTCAGAGTCACCAGAAGAGCTATGCTGATCAGAGGAGGAGACCTTTGAAGTTTGCAGTGGGGGACCACGTGTTTTTGAAAGTCTCGCCACACAGAGGTTTGATGAGATTTGGCCGTAGCGAGAAGCTATCACTGTGTTATATTGGATCGTTTGAGATCCTTAAAAGGATTAGGGAGGTAGCATACTGTTAGGCTTTATCACCGCAGTTAGCATTGGTGCACAACGTGTTCTACGTTTTCATGCTTTGGAAGTATGAGCCTGACTCGTCACATGTTCTGGATTAGGCTGAGTTATAGGTAGATGAGAATGTGATATATGAGGAGTGAAATCTGAAGATTCTGGATACGAAGGAGCAAGTGTTGAGAGGGAGGACCATTACTTATGTCAAGGTCCTATGGCTTCATCACAGGGTTGAGGAAGCGACGGGGGAGCTTGATTATGGAGTTCGTACTAGATATCCGGAGTTGTTTGCCTTATAACCTTGTAGCAAATTTTGGGGGCAAAATTCCTTAAGGGGGGAGTTATGAGACCCAGATTCGTTTCTTTTTCCTTATATCTACAAGACGTGTTAGTTTTTGCTCCATCATAGTTGAACGACATGTTATTTGTGTTTTTAGGGAGTGAATCTAGTTGATTGGATGTTTTGGGTGGTGGTTCAGTTGACTAAGGTTTGAGGTTCAGTCAACTGAACCGAGGCGGTGACGAGTTTTTAGATTTTTCAGTAGCTTTTCAGTCGACTGACTTGGTGGGTTCAGTTGACTGAGTTCCTATATGGGGCTGAGATTATAAATATCAACCTTATGTTAGATATTCTCAAAACCTTTTCTTCTTGCCTAAGTTTCCTTTTCTTCACCTCTCTAGACTTTTGGGTGGCCTGGGCTTAGTGTTTGACAATCAGTTAGTGGATCCTTACTATCCACGCTATAAGCTTCACATCTATTCGGACGGAATCACGTTTCGACGAAGTTCGATTTTTGAGGCATCGAATTTCTACTTACCAAGGTAGGATCCTATACTATATTGTCTTTAAAGGGTGCTACGTACAGTTATACGCTTTTTTACCAGTTGAAAATGCTTTAAATGTCGTATTTTATGTATAAACCATGTTTGTTCGGATAAAATGCATATTTGCACTTTTCTTGGTTTATTACATGTTGTGATGTATTATGGATTTGGCAAGATGAACCTTTTGAGTTGGACTCATGCTTGTGTATTTTGATTTGATCATAAAAAAAGACCAATTTTGGGATCTAAGGATCGAGCAAGTCTGGGCATGAGTTGCCCATGGTGAGAGATTGGAAAACTACGCAGATTAGGTTTCTTTGCCCGCCGACTAGTGAACCAGGAAAGGAAGTTAGTCCTGTCGGGGTATAGAATGTTTCCTTACTTCATGGGGCCTGTGTGGCCAAGTTGATCGTAACGCAACGTGGGTCTATACACTCGTCTAGCGTCGGTGCCTATGTTTGCAAACCACGAGTTGGCAAAATACGAAAATGTGCGTGTGTGCGTGCATTGCTGTGACTCTGTATAGAACTTGTCGTTACCTAGCATGTCTGTGCAGTTTTGATCTAGGGTAATGGACAAGAGTCTATAGTTGTTACCATTTTCTCGGCTGTGTGATCCGAGTGAAAAAATAACGTTTTGGCTACTATTTTTCTTCAACTGTTAAACGTTATTTGTATTGCTGAAATGCTTAGTTTTGATAATGAAAAACCATTTTGAGACTCGTGTAAGTCTAATGGAAAACTTAAGATTTTATGAAGTAAAACCGTTTTGAGGCTCATGTGGTTGAGTCACTTTATGCTATGTGATTGTATATGCTGCTTTACTGCTTTATAGTCTGCTTCTATTGGGTTTCGATTCACATAGTGGGATTTGTTAAAACCTTTTTCAGGTGTTGATGATCATGAGGAGTTGATTTAGAGTTGCCCGTGGTGGCAGAAGACTTTGTAGAGTTTTCCTTTTTGTTATGAGAACATGTATTCCTACATGTGTTACCTGTTTTTAAAGACGTGTTTTGTAAACCTTTGAGCGATATATTATGCATGTATGGAAAAGTACGTATATAGTTCTGAGAGATACACCTTGGGTACTGTTTTTAATTTCAAATGATGTATTTTTGGTAGATTGTTTTACACAAAACCTTTTTTTTATGAATGGTGGTTTGGTGGGCTTTTTACGCGACTCTGAATTTTATGGCATGACATTAAGTATCTCTTGCCATGTTCTGATTGATTTTGGTAGTAAAGAATAAAACCAATCATAAGTCTTGCCTATTAAAGAATATTGAAATAAATGAAATATCACAAATTTCTCTTTAACATTTGAATATTTCAAAGTCAACAAATCTGCTCAAAATTTTTAATATGCTCACATGGGTTTCTAAATTAAACCATAAAAATGAAAAAACAATAAAGTCACTTCGGGGTGCACATTAAAGGTACCTATAGTGGTTGGAAAAATCATACAAGATGGAGAATTGATTATCGTGGACTGCAAATAGTTATTCCATGTCCTCAATGACAGGTAATCATAAATTTTAAAACCCTCAAAATAATTTTCAAAATAGGCCATTTTTTTTTAAGAATGAAAGGAGGAGAACGAACGAAAGAAGAAGAAGAAAAGAAAAGAAACTAATACTAGTAATAATAATAATAATAATAACAACAATAACAACAATAAGAATAGAAAAAAAATAAAAAGTAAAAAAAAAGTTATAGGGATGGGGGTTGGTAGTGGATAATGATGAAAGAGTGATAGGGATAATGATAAAGAAAAATTCTCCAAAATAAGGGTAGAGTTGCTAGGTGGTATGGGGTTTCAAGATAAACAAGTTTCTATTTTTTTATTGGAAAGATAAATAATAATAATAATAATAATAATAATAATAAAGAAAAAAACAAATAAAAAATATGGAGGGTACTGGATAGGATAGGGATATGGATGAGGAATTTGAGGGATTTGGGGAATTGAGATATGGATGAGGGATTGGAGATAACAATAAAAAAATTGAATTTTTTATTTTTATTTTTTATTAGTTAAAAATTAATAAAAATTTACAATGCTTTGTTAAGAATTCAGTATCGCACTGGACTTCCTTCAACGCCGAGCAACCTGCAATTAATTAACCAAAAAAGTAATTAAAAAAATTATACAAAAATCCTAAACTATCAAAACAAATCCTAAAAAACAAATTAAAATTAGAACAATTCTGAAAATATGCAACTGTGTTTTTTGTCCTTGGCAATGACACCAAAAATTAGTTAATTATTGTACCGTACTAAAATAAATATTTAAAATCTTAAAATTAATTACTATTTGGTAAAATAGTGGTTAAGTACAGATATCGTTCCAACATAGACAAATTGGCTAAGTTACGGTATTATCAGAATAATATCTAAAATTAGTTTGAAATATAATTTGATTGAGATTATAAAATATGGTTGATTTGAATAAAATAAAATAATAAAAACTATTCTAAATCTAAAAGATAATCAAAATTCCTGAAGTTCGAATCTACCCTAGCTAGTATTTTAGTTTTATTCAGATTCTATTTTATTCATTCGATTCAATTCAATTCGGTCATGACTATAAGACTAACACGGATTATCAAGAGGATAAGGTTGAATCCAAACCCAGTATATCCTATCTTAGACGTGGCACGCATTATCCGAGTGATCCAGCACTATCCGTTCTATCCGAGCATAAGATACCTCACGTTTGGATAAGAATAATTACATATAATAGTTGCATGATCTCGTTATTATAATCACATAAAGTAAAAATAAAAACTAGATAATCAAATTAAAAACCCGTTGATCAAACACCAACGTCTCAAAATCATACAATGAACTGAATCTGAATAGATGAGAAATATAAATCTAAGCTAATCCTAAAATACCGACTAGGGGTTCATCATCCCTTAGTAAGAAGAATATCAGCCAATCATGTTTCGGCTTGAGTCCATGAAGAGTTAAAGAAGAACTGGTTCTTGGGCCTCCGACTTCATCTTCTTGTCACTTCCCGAGCCTCCACACTTGCCTCTTGATGAGTCTTCAATTTGAGTTTTGAAGATTTAGAAGTTATTGAATGATTCCCCCAAGCCTTGTATTTATAGAGATGATCCACGCCCCTTGTTTCAATGTTTCAATCAGATTTTGACTGTCCCGTTCTATCCAGACGCTTTTCCAATAGTAGCTTTCCCATTTGGACGCCCATATTTTCGTCCGGACGCAAATCATTCAGATCAATTTTTGTCCGGACGCCCATATTTTCGTCCGGGCAGAATTTTGCAAAAATGCGACTACATTGATGTCCCGATTTCAAACAAGCATAACTCCTTTACTCGAACTCCAAATAGAGTCATTCTTGTTAGCCCAAGAGCTTCTTAATTTGATTTTGATGATTTTCGTAATTCATTTTCTAAGAATAAATGTCTTTAAATGG
>JAULJZ010069233.1:0-13151 GCA_032270985.1 Heliamphora pulchella | reverse complement strand
TCTCTCTCTCTCTCTCTCTCTCTCTCTCTCTCTCTCTCTCTCTCTTGTTATTATCAATTTTTGTCTCTCTTCCCTTTAGTCTCGTTCTCTCTCCTCGAATGAAAGAGCTAAACCAAATGCTTTTTTATCTTATAAATTGTTGCTTTTATATTCAAAATTGTAAAATAATAAAAAATAAACAAAATAAATTAGAGAAATAAAAGTGATAGAGATAATAAAATAATATTTAGAAACAAACATTCAAAATAATCAAAGATAAATAGAAGGAAATTATAAAGAGAAAAAGGCTATTAAAACAAAAAAGAAGTGATTTCAGAAAGCTATTTGCACGTAAAGTGATTTCTAACAAATTTGCATTTATTAGGAGAGAATGAACACCTGCTTGGTGTAGGCTTTATAGTGTTTTTTTTTTATTGAACTTTTTTATTCAAAATTTTTACTTTTAAATTTCCAATGATAGAGTAATCTAAATAGTATGTCCGTTTAGGTTAAAATTGACAAATAATTAACCAAAAATGAAAACAACCTCCAATCTTAAGTGAACTTTTTTAAAAGAATTTTTTAGCCATGTTTTTTTTTTACTTTTCTAATTTCTTACATTGAAAAGATCTAAAAAGTATTTATTTATTATTTAATTTACTCAAGAAAAATATCTAAAAAGTACATGTTAGCTTATAGTTAAAGAAAGTTCATTGAAGTTGTAAACAACTTGTAAAAAATGCTAGAGCAAGCACATGGTGAACAAAGAACGATAATGAATGCTATGCAGATAATGTTTTGATGATCACATTTGAATACTACTTGATGCGATATCTCATACTTAGTGTTTAAAAATAAATAGAAGGTTCATAAGATGGTATAAGTACTATACATGAAATGTCATATAATGTGGTATTCAAATGTAATTAACAAATATAGTTGCTATAGCATTACTTAAAAGAGAATAATTGGAGAAAGAAAATAAAGGGAAAATATAATAACGTGTAAGGAGATAAATTTTGAAAGAGAAAGTAACGGAATGTGTACGAGATACCATAAGAGGACAATATCTCCATAGCACTTATGTTAGTTGAAGATACCACGTGCGTATAACATGGTGGTCATGCACTCCAAGGGCATGAGTAACATCCCCTCTCTCCCTCTTGTCTGAATATTTTTATTTTCTCAACAGACCTGAGATTTTATAAATCACAGTAATTTTCCAGGAAAATCTTCATGGATATTCTTTTGTTCCTGTTTCACAATTTATCTGAACAAATGATATCTGGGAACCAAAAAAGAAAAAAGAAAAATAAGCAAGGCCAATGATTATACACAATTTGATACAACACATAAGAAAGAACAGGACTCAGGATATTGAATTCTATGAATTCAATGAACAAATTACATTGCATTTCATAACAGGTTAATGAATAGGTATTATTTGGTTTTCTCTTTTTCAAGGAAAAAATATTACTCAGAAGGTCAGATTATACAAGCACAATCACCCGGGTCGCAGAGCAGAACTGCTTTTCCTTGGCTGATTTGACTTGCCAGCTTTGGTTGGAGCTTCTGATACTCATTTCGAACAAACGATGCGGCATCATTTGCTCGATCGGCATCTACAAATGCGATACAGCAACCTCGAAATCCGGCACCGCTGAACCGCGCTCCGTATACACCGGGAGCCTTTAGAAGGATCTCATATAGTTGTATCAATGGTTCACAACCTGAACAATTCACATAGTTTTGGTGAAAATTCTGTAGCAGAAACGCAGATCTTGAATAAACTAGTTTTAGATCAATGTGCCAACAATTTCAGTTTTCAATCATGTTGAGATTACAACACTATGAGACTGCTTCAGACTTTGAAATGGCTCATGAAACTATTATAAGACCTATTCTGAAATCATAAACCATTTAAACTTTTGGCTCCTTTTCATTCAATGGAATCAAAAAAATTGTCACAGTTTAGATGAGAACTTTTTTGCAAAAGGGCCGCTTAGTAGAAGATGGAAGCCAATTTTGTCTAAAGGTTAGTTAGAAGATCAGCTAGATGTGCCAGCACATTTCTAACTGAGAAAAATTCCCACCTATCACAGTGAAAATAATATCTGAATTAGATATTTTATTTTTTGGATCGTAAGTAAGCGTATAGTGTTATAATAATAAAAAAAGATATAATACAAAGAAGATCAGCACATGATCCCAAGAGCCTACACGAAGCCTATGTGTCATGAGTTGCCCTTTGATAGGCCAAACTCGTGACGTCGTGACGTTGAGGAAAAGAATAGCCCGAAGAAGGTCCATGACGATGCCCAAGGATACCATAGCAACACTAGCCCACAAATGTGCCGCGATGCCCCAACAAGACCAAACAACTGGCACCAAGTAGCCCAAGATGTGCCCAAGTGAGTGGCACGGCATGTGTGGTGGTATTGAGGTGCAACAAGGGCGTTTGTATACCAAATAAACCACCTAACACGACTAAACAAGCAAAAAACGTGCAACAGTGCATGCACAAGGCAGCAGCAGCACGCGTGGCAGGGACCAGCGCGTGCATGGGCGCAAGCATGAACACGCATAGGCAGTGAAGCCCAGCGCCTGGGCATGATGTGCATCAGTTTGGCATTAGGTGTTGGTGGACCAAACAACATCCAATTGACTTGAAATTTTTATGGTAGGTTCGTTTACTGGACTAGTGCGTTGAGCCAAAATTTGGTGATTTTTCAATAACCATGGAATTGTTAAGAAATCATTATAACTCTTCATACAAGATGATGTTTCCTCATATCAAAACTAAGATGGCTTAGAATGCTATTATAAGAAGGAGTGGTGTGCCACTATCAGCCTCCTTGTGCCTAGGTGGGGCACTAAATAGGCATCCTCAAGGAAACTTGAGGGACGGGCTCTAGACACTGCTAAGGAGGGTTCTAGCATCTCCACGTGGGTTTGGGAATCTCGTGGATGGTGTAAACCCGGCGTGCTTGTCGACACCATGCATTGGCTTAAGGCTTGAGGCTTTCATAATCGGCATGCTAAGTCCTACGTGCTAAACCTTCAAGTAGGTGATTTGAGTCTACTACACTATCAATGCACCACCAATGGCCTCGTGTTCCAACCTACTTGAATGTTTTGGATTCGACTATACTTGTAGGGATCCCATGGCCTAAGATGCATGGCATAAAATTAAAGTTATATTTAGATGCTATCGTTTGATGCATGAACCTATGAAACGAGTCCAGTACAACACTGCTGGACGAGGGGAATGGTGCAATGCACTTTCGGCTTAAAGATCAACATTGCCTTGCTCAAGTGACACATTAGTGTGATGTTTAACACGCTTGTATACAAAGGAGATTGTCGTAGGCATGAGAGCAACCCTTGGTGTTACATGGGGGTATGAGGCACCCTTGGCTATCAGAGACGAGTTGTATAGACCCGTTACAAGTCATAGAGCTTGTAAGTTAAGTAAAATGTCAATACTAACATTTGTGTATGTTACTTGTTAGCCTTATGACATGGTTCCGTAGTTGGGCAAGTGTTTGGCTTGAGACCAAGCTTGGGGTAGGGAAGCAACTATTGCACATTGAATGTGTAATCGAAGACATGAAGTCTTGACATGGCATTTGGGATATATGAGACTTCTACGAGACAAGTTTGTTCTTGCTTGATAATGCATGGGCATTTTAAAGAAAATTTGAAGACCAAATAACAGAAAACACTCGAATAGTTAGAGAATAAGTGGATTCAGACTTCGTGGAATTTAAATGCCACATGGGACAAATTATGTTGGGTCACTAAAGTGTCGTCCTGTGACACTATGTCACAAACAAAAACAAAAAACAAAAACAACTCTCTAGCCTACTGAAAATCATCTTACAACTGAAGAAGATAAGAGAGCAAAGCAAAACAAATAACTACAAAGCTTAAATCAAGATTTCTTAGCATAGACAAAAAACTTCTCTCTCTAGCAAGTCCAAGGTTTTAATTTTTTCTAAGTAGTTTCTTCTTTGTCGGACCCCTTGAGGATGGAATCTTCAAAAAACCAACAAAGTTTCCATCCGAAAGTGACTTTGGGGGCCCTTTTAGACATATTGACCGGCAGTGAGATACCTTAGAAGTTGCATCTTTCTTTCATTATTTCACCCTTTGCATTAGATATTGCTCAAACAGGCATGTTCAACGAATACTAACGTTTTAATCATGTGATTACTGAGAAACATTCTAGTCTACCAACATATTGGCAGGCTTTCTTTTTTCTTTTGGGAAAAGAAGGCCAAATAACATATAATTAGTAAGTGCTACAAGGGTGCAGGGTGCGGGGTGCAACTCACTTGGCTCTTCTCAGCAACATTTTATTTTTATTTTTGTTTAAAAAAATGAGAAACAACAATTACACCCCCCCTCCCCCCTGCGTAAGCAAGAAGATACAAGTTCAATAATCTTCCTGGAAGGAAGCAGTTCCAGCTTATCTTCCTATGGCCAACTCAAAATGTGATTGGAATGACTGGATCTTGGGCACTCTTTAACTTGGAGCCTGAACTTTGATGCACCCAATAAGCTTGGTACTACTTCCCGATGCAGAAACCCATGAGCATGGCAACTAGTGGAAGGGTGTGTGAATATGTTCAATTGGTGACTAGAGTTGGAGGCCAATTTGGGAGACCTTCACTTTGGCCTAGCACAGAGTCCCACAGCTAGGTATGGTCCTTGTACAAACAGAATAAATTGTGCAATCGGAACAATTTATTCTGGTGACAATGTGTCAGGAGTCGATGACACTTGTCTGACCTGCAAGTCCTACGAGATAAACCCACAGGCCAGATGTACAAAAGCTTCATTCTTATTGGATATGGCTCACCAACCTATGTTGTCTCCTAAGTGCCTAACTGCCCAAGGAAAACTCTTCGTTCTTTCGAACTAAGCACATCCATTGGGTTTCTTCTCTCCTGCTGTCGAACCCACTTGGCCTCCCTCCCACATATACCATCTCCTATGAACCAAAGAACCATACTGTAAACAGAATAAATAATAACAAAACTTTCAGTATAAAAAATAATAAAGAAAAAGATTCAAGAGATTGAAGAAGAAGACCATTCTGTACCACATTCATAATTTTGGATGGAACTAAGACCAGAAGCTGAGATGAGCTTTCCAAAATCTTCCAATTTGCCAGAAGCCCATGCTTCAAGTCCTAAGGTTATGAGTGCACATTAGTAAATAGATGTGAAAGAACAAAAAAGCCAACATCATACAAGAAAGGTTCAAAATAGGAACTCATGAGAATACATTGAATGAGTAATACCTTTTTTAACCCGCATATTTTCTGAGAAATAGTGCTCTGCTCTTCTAGCTAACGTGGGTTCTAATATGCACTGCAGACATACAAATAGAATTAATTACTAAAACTAAAAACGTCAAAACACACCAAGCTGTTAAATCTAAGTTGTGAGCAATCAATCGGAAATGCCATTATTTCAGGAACAATGGAATATACATGTAATAGATGAGGGAGATTGCTGTTATTGCAGGGTGAAACATTACCAAACAAATGTCTATCATAAACACCTGCGTACCTTAGATACTTGCTTGTGTATTATTCCATTTTAAGATGCAATAAGTAGATGTATGAACTTTGATAAAGGCTATTACCCAGTGTAAGTAGGTTCCAGTGGGTAATGGAAGAACTGGTCTAGGTACAATTTAACCTCTTAAGATTTAGATTTTAGCAAGAAATGATACCGTCAAACTTGACCCCTTATTCTCCTGGTTGAAAGAGTGAGTGAACAATTAGTGCCCAAGGCTGTACAGTTACACCAAACAATGGCCCTTTCTGCAAATTTTTGGGTTCCCATGGAAAATGAATCAGTTTACTTGCAAGAATTTTGATTTTTGTATGCTACTATTCTTTCTTGAAAAACAAGTTTTCATTTAAAGCACGAAAGGGAAAAATCTAAAACCTAGGTTTATCGAGCCTAATTTTATAGTGTTATTAAACTACGACATTCATTGCATTCAAAAAAATTGGATAGTAAAAATAAGTCAGATGTATGAGTGGTGTTACGTATGAGTGGTGTTACGATAAAAGATACAATAAGAAATGAAGGCATATAGCGAAGTTGGAAGTGGCACCAATTGAAAATAAAATTAGAGAAAGTTGTTTGGGAATTGAGATGATATCGCAATGTCCCATGTGCATTATTGCCAACTTATGCGCTAGTAAGAATGAGTGGTTTAATCCATGTTGAGGGTGCTAAAAGAAATAAAACAAGGCCAAGGAGAACATGGGTAAAGGTGGTAAGTTTAGAAAACATATGACTGAGTAGAAACCAAACCCCCCAAAAAAAAAAAGTACCAACTATAGGACACGGAGACATGTAGCCAAAGTAATGGGAGCAAGTGCTTGTTGAGCTGCTTTCTAATGGCTTCAAAACTTCCCACTTGAGCATGTTTGCAGGCAAACATTTGAAGGCCATTGTTTATCACTCCATATGCTCTAGTAGGACTATACTTTAGTCCCAGCAGAGCAACATCCTTTGAGAACCAAATTGTTGGTAGTGGCCAACTAAAGAAGAGCGCTATTGGATATGAAAAGCCAAACGAGATTTAATTAATCTTCAAATGACAAATCAAACCAAACTAAACATTTGTCCTAATCAATTGGGGTTGGCTATTGAATTCTTTTACGCTATTATACTCTGTTAAGGGTCATAACTTTAGTTACTTTTTAATAAATTCATACATTTACTTAATACGCACACTATATCAATTTAGGTCTATCCCTTTCCCTATTATTTTCATTATTCATTATCTTGTCACTTTCTTTACTACTACATTAACAAGTTTACGTTATATGTGTTTAAACCACATCGATTGGTGTAACCCTTGTTATTCCACGAATCTTTTCTTTTCTAATCTTACAATGCATCCATTTTAACATTCTCATTTTAGCAATACTCACCTTATTTATATGATTTTTCTTAGCAGCTTAATATTATGTTCCATATAGAATTGTTGATCTAATAATTGTCCTATAAATTTTTCTTTTAATCTTCTAGGTATCTGTCGATCACATACAATGCCAGAAGCACCCCTCCATTTGAGCCAACCAACTTTGATTCTATAAGTTGCATCATTAACAATCTCTCCATCTTTGTTAATAATCGAAACTAAATAACTAAGATATTCATTATTAGATATTTCTTGATTTTGAATTTTCATTTTTTTATTATTAGTACTCCTATTACTGATAAAATTATATTCCATATATTTGTTCCTATTTACTCAAAATCTTTTTGACACTAAAGTTTCTCCCTATATTTCTAACTTAGCATTAACTACACTCCTAGTCTCATCTATTAAGACAATATCATTAGCGAACAACACACACTATGGAGCATCATCTTGAATATGTCTATTCAGTCATCTATAACTAAGGTAAAGAGATAAAACTCAAAGCCGATCATTGGTGTAATCTTACTGCAATCAGGAATTCACTTATTTCTCATGCAGGTAATCTAATTATTGTGGCATCTCTATTATAGGCCAGTCCCCTGAACTCCCTTGTGTATGCAATACCAATTGGGGATGACCCCTGTCTATGCAAATAATTTATCAGTGACCAAAGCTTTCCTAAAAACTGGTTTCCACTTGAAAATCTTACCAAAACTTTACTTTCTCAACAGCAACCAACAATGAGTTCTGGAAGCTCAACTTCATGCAAAAGAACTTAAATGAGCAACCCCTCCTCGATTCTGCCCATCACAAGGAATCACTCCCCAGTCCCCATCCACCATAAACATATGACCATGCCAGAAGCTAAAGAATGGATCCGCGCAAAAAAGAAAAAGAATTGACAGAGCCCGAAGAAGTATAAACAAAATATGTGTTTAAAACCCTGGTCCCTGGCTCTGTATTGTGTTTCCATATATCTAATTGTGCAGAAGAACATACAAATAAAATATGCAGAAGAACGTACAAACAAAATATGTTTATTTATTTTTTTGGTGGATATGAATTGTGTGAATGGATATGAGGAAGGGCAAAGAATGTGTCCCTCGTTCTGTGTTGTGTTTCCATATGCACAAGAACGTATAAACAAAATATGCGTACACCCCCAAGCCAGATCCAACAAAAAAATAACAATATAAGCAACATTTGCACAAGCACTAATATGCAATCAGAAATGTTCATAAGAAGAACTACTAGATGCATGTGTGGATAAATGCATAAATCAGTTATCCAAGTAGAACATTTAACAAAAATAGGCGTGCAAGCACTATGGCAAGTACAAAGTATCATTTAATTAATGAAGATAAGAAGAATGAATGTGATATTCCATCCCACATTGGTGAGAGATGATAAATGAAACATGTGAGCTACTAGTAGTAACTTGAGCTTAAGCAGTCATGTTGTTAGTCTCTTTATTCAAGTTCATTAGTCTACTTTGCTCATTACAATGAGAGAGAGACGGCATTATTTGAACGGTATGGTAACAGATTAGTACCTTGTGAGTTTCATATGCTGACGGCTCAACTGTTCAAATATTTAAAAAAATGATAAATAAATAAGGTAAGAGGAATCTTTATACAAGTAAATTTTTTTGAATCCAAGCTTGCAGAGCAAATAGAAAAAAAACTGACCATTGGATAGGAGAGGCTCTATTCCTTCAATTCCAGAAGCACTGCAGAACATGCAAAAAATAGATAAAACCTCAAGATGCTACAACAAAGTCCAAATAATTCCACCTCACCATGGACAGGCACAAACCCCCAATAAAACAGAAAATAAAAAGAAAAAGAAAGAAAGATAAATGGAAAGAAGAAAAAAAATTGCCACCTAAGCATTCAGATGCAACCAAACTGCATTAAATGGTAACTTAAAAATTCAAAATTGAATCAAGATAAAACAATATGTAATGTTTTATAGAGATAGAAGCAAGAACAGAAATGACTCTGTCAAAAAGAATTAAGTATGGATCCTATGGAGGACTGGTCTAAAGATCAAAACAACTTATAAAAGTTCCCACTTCGTACTAAATTACTTGGGCATGACAATGTAATTTATTAAAGGAACATAAGTTTATAAAACTGGGAGTATTAACAAGGGAAAGAGGAAGAGAAACAAGAGAAAGAGAGAGAGAGAGAGAGAAGGATGAATCTTAGGGTTCTGTCACAACCCTTCGTATTTATACTCATGAGATCCATATTACAAAAATACTCTTACAACTGAAAGATAGTAACATATAAAAATAACTTAAAAAATCCTCAACAGTCTCTCTCAAATTGGTGAAAAGATGTTCCGAATGCCCAGCTTGTCAAGGGAGGAATTAAACAATGCAGTGGGTACAGCTTGACTTTCGTGTGTTGATTTCCAATTTTCCCTAAAGGAATAAAACAATCCCTTTGTATTTGCCCACGATTATAATACTTTGTTTAGTCTCTGTAAATCTGAGATAAAAAAATTGAATAAGATAAAATCTAAGTGTTTTTAATTGATGTCAAGTAAATATTATCTAAAAAAATATTTTAGTTTTTAGTAATTATATGTGAAATATTGGCATTGTTTTATGTTTGGTTGATGGTTTGTAATAAAAATATTACAACCACTACATAATATAGAAAGAAAAGAGATAGGAATAAAAGAAACCAATTACATTCATAATCAATATTCCATTTGTAAGGATTGTTTACTTTTCAACTCTTCTATTTATATTTGCATTTCGAAGTGAAAATGCATCTCCTTTGCATCTTCTATTTATATTTGCATTTCGAAGTGAAAATGCATCTCCTTTGCATTTCGAAGTGACGTCATCTTCCATACAATGACGTCGGCATGACTCCAGCATCTGTACGGACCTTGAAGGTCGGGGAAACCCTAGCTCGAAGCACTTGAAGGTCGCGATCTCTGTAGCCTTGAATCCCTCCTTGAAAGTTAACGAAACCCTAACCGTTGAAGGTCGACGACCCTAGCTCATTTTTTTTTGAAACCCTAGTCAGTCATGAAGTCACAACCAGTCTTCAGTGTGTTTCAATCATCCAAAGCGCCTCAATCAGTGCCAAACTCTCATGTTTGGTTCGATTTGGGCTTGATTTGGTGGTATTCATCCAGATCTGTGTGCGTCTCATCATCTTCCTCAGTTAGCGACCCCTTTGGTCGCGATTTCTGGTTCCTGCGATATCGGTTAATGATTTTTGGTGAGTTCTCTTGGTTATCAGAGTCCAAAGGATTTTATCTTTGGTCCGACAATCGGTATCGACGATCGGTTTCGTGTTCACTTGATTCGTGATTGGTCTCAGCCGGCACATGCTTTCGGATTGATTCGTAACTTCGGCTTGATTGATCGGTATTGTGTGTCAGTTCGGTTTGGCTAGATACGTAGTCATAATTTTTTTCAGCTATTCTCTGTTTGGATCTACTCTATTTGGCTTGCGGTTTGGCTTGCTCTATCTGGCTCTTATCTGTTTGGATTGCTTCTCAGCATTCTTTGGATTCATATTTGTCTTCATATTTGTTTGCTGCCCTTCACCATGGCTGACACAAAATCCCCGCTATGTTACATCTAAACGTTTAAATGAATTAAATTATTTGGCTTGAACCCCTGCAAATAATGTTTTTTTTTTAAAAAAAGAGACGGTTGAACTATATTATCAACCTTCCTCCGGCAACCGGTGACTCTAAACTCGTAGACTGAAAAAGTACAGACTCGGTGGTTATGGGTTGATTGTGGTATAGTTTGGAGCCTCATATTGCCACTACAGTCAAGTTCTGTCGTTAAAAAATATTTGGAATTCTCTTGCTGACCCTAACAGCAATGTTTTGTCTAACACAGTTATACAATTACTGCATTTTAAATTTTTCTGAAAGCACTCTAAAAATATATCATTGTCCGTGTAAATTTCTTCCTTTTCAGGATGAGTTGTTTTAACTTCAAGGGGGGAAAAAAGCCTCATCAATTTATCCATCAGCTTTGCTAGAAAATTCCACATTGACTTAAACTAATTGTCTCCTAAGATAATTATCTTGAAGTAGCCAAACTTCTCCAACAATGTTCATTTGATCTGTTTTTGCCGAACTTCAATAATGTTCATTTAATCTTCTTCTTCTTCAATCTAGGAAATGGTTGGATGTCAGCAGAAGATCGAGATGAAATTTGAGCTCCTAAGCCGACTTGAACCCATCTAGAGTATGGCACCCAAGAGATTCCATCAACTATCCTGAAGCATGTTCTACTCGTCAGCTACTTCTTCAGTAGTTTCTTCTTCAAAAAATTTATATGACTAGTTACACTCAATTATCCCACATGACTCCTCGCTCATCGTATTCTATTTTATGCCGCAAACAAATTAGACTATCAGAAAAACCCTATTCGAGAAAAGAAACAAGGTAGTTCTTAATGTTGTTTTTCTGGAACACATTTGAAAAGGCATGTTGTAATTGAAGGGTAAGCTTGTCCCAAATGACAAGTGTAAATGGCCTTACTGCATGAGAAGTCTTGCAGCCTCTTGACACTCTGCAACTCGGCGGTTATAACCAGTGTTACTTGTTAAAGCTTGTTTCAAGCCAGAACATGCCAATAATATCTTGTAGGCTTTCTTCTGCATCCCAGCTTCATGATTTTGAAATTTTGGAAGCCGTACAAGCTTGTATTCTTTGCTCTACACATGCCAAAGTAGACTAATTAGACATTGTATCTCAAAATTGAAGGAAACTAATCAGAAAAAAAAATTTTAAAATTACAACACACAAGAACACGGAAAATATAAGTAGTTCAGATCAAACCATTTGAACCGAATTCTACAATATGAAACCTATAAAATTAATAGCAGCACAGATAATTAAACTCATATAACAGAGTATGGTTTATGACTTTATGGTATATACAAATCAAACCATTCAGTAAGCGAGCAACTTCCATGGGCGAGGCTAGTGAAACACTTCTTAATTCATCAGAAGCCTAGGAAGGTGTTATGGTATATACACTTAATCATTCAATTGCCAGAAAAGCAAGCATTTGATCACCCTCAGCAGTTCATGATAAACACACCGTAGGACATCCCCATGGAAAGGATTTTAAAAATCACAACACAAAATCCTGAGCCAATCCCAAAACTACATGAATAATATTTGCTATTTTCAGTACCAAAAGTGACATTAAGATTAAAAAAAAAAGTATATATATATCTAAAGAAGATGGGGACAAAGAGATTCGAACGTGAGTGTGTGTGTGCATGTGTATGTGTGTGCGCAACTGGATATGCACATGCACGCAGAGAGAGAGAGAGAGAGTAGAATTTATTGCCTGCTCTACACGCCCTTGTAGCTATAGCTTAAACTGACAGAACATGAGAACTGAGACATTTTCCAGTTCCCATTAAGTAAAATAAAGGAAATAAGATATGATATGATGGCCAGCTCTACTAATATCATCCCTGCCCTCTTTTCTATTATTATTTTTTTTTATCATTTTTTTTTTGTGGTGTTATAGAAAACAATTATCAAGCTCCTAGGCTCAA
Organism: Heliamphora pulchella; assembly: GCA_032270985.1. Classification (NCBI taxonomy): domain Eukaryota; kingdom Viridiplantae; phylum Streptophyta; class Magnoliopsida; order Ericales; family Sarraceniaceae; genus Heliamphora; species Heliamphora pulchella. The sequence continues at coordinate 654 of JAULJZ010069233.1, read as the reverse complement.
ATGAACTTAACATTTATCAGAAGCAGAGGATTATGAGACGTCAGTACCTCCATGGATAAATACCAAAAACATATTAGTTTTAAAAGTTTGAGATATCTGTACTATTGTCCCAGCAAAAAGGAACTTTCATTCTCAAAAAGAAAAAATAGCAAGAAAATCACGGATCACTGGCCCAATAAAAAGGTATGATGCGAGCCATGTTAGCTTTATTATGATTATATTAGCTTTATTATTATTATCCGGTATGGGTGGGCACATCATATCTTATTATGTGGTCTCGTTATTCTATAAATAAACCGTTACGTACCCTATTAGGGTTAACGCCTTCATTAAACTTAATACTATCTGTTTAATATGGTATCAGAGCCATCACCGCCAACAGCTCCTCCTTGAACCCTAACCCTAGCCGCCGACCACCCAAACCTCATCCCCCAACGCCGCCACCCACCAACACCACCATCTTCAGCATCGCAATCCACCAGACCAGTCTCCAACAGTCACCGAAACCCTAACCCTCGCCACTAACCATGCCAGTCTCACCCTCCAGCGCCGAAACCTACCACAGCCACCACCCCTAGCGCTGAAATCCATATCCCTGCCCCTAACAGTCGCCGACAGGCGCCGAACCCACCAAACCACTATCGCTCGCGTCGA
>JAULJZ010069222.1:0-13152 GCA_032270985.1 Heliamphora pulchella | reverse complement strand
AACATAAAACTTATATTCTGCAAGAACCTAAAATCTAATCTTCTGTGTGCAAGCCGTACTCTACACACCAGATTAAACACTATATAGAATATCGGATATTCATGCATAATATTAAAGAAATGATATACATATATTGCTCATAAAGATTCTCATAAAATATAAAATTAATTTTATTAAAAAATAAAATTATATACTAAAAATATGATTTTCAGTATATCAACCCTAGCACCTCTTGGGTAAGTCTTTTTCTCTTCATTCTTTTCTTTGTTGTGTAATTCTGGATGCCTCTAGTCGTCCTTTCTCGACTCCCTCTCCCATGTACTTTCTGCATCGCACTTCCTACATTTTACACTTCTACAAGCATCTTCCATCAACAAACCTGTTTGTCACGAACACTCCTCACTTCAAGGAGTTGTTCTCCAAAACTTTCAATGTTGCCAAATACCTTCTTCCGATTATAAAAATGAGCACTGAGGGTTTCCCTCAAGAAATCAGGTCAGCCTCTGACTCTGAGAAAACTCACTCTCTTTCCCTTTCGTCCTCTATGGAGGGTGAAGGGGAGACGTCTAGCCATGGTGCCAAGCACCTGGCTAGCTTATCCAAGAGCTTGGCCGCTGAGTCGATAGCTTCCACCACTAAAATCTCTGACCTTGAGTGCATTCGTGTGAGGTTTCATAAACCCGGTTCTGTTCACCTTAGGAAACCCAGCTCAAAGGAAAGGGCTTGCTCCTTTGCTGTAGGGGAGATATGTCTATACGAGCATGCCCTCTCGGCTAGATTACGCTTGCCCTTCCCTCGAATAGTGCGAGAGCTCTTATCCTTTTTAGGCCTTTCTCCGGGCCAACTTCTTCTGAATGCTTGACGCATTCTTTTTTGCTGCATAATTTTATGGGAGGAGTCTAGCGAGGGGTAGATCATCTCACTGTGAAGGAATTCCTCTACTGCTATCGACCCAAGGAAAAACAGCCTAGGTGGTACTTCTTCCAATCTCGATCTGAGAACCGAGCACTCATCTAGGGTTGCCCCTCCTCCAACAAACACTGGAAGGAAAATTTCTTTTCTATTTCCGGTGAGGGTTGGGAGTTCCAAGAGTGGGAGGAATGAGGTCCCAATACCCTCAGAGTCCAAAGAGTATGGAGTGACCCCCAATCTGGCAGCATTTCTGTCGAACCCCAGCTCGGTCCTACAGTAAGGAGCCGAGTAGACGCCGCCAAGAGCTTCTAGGACTGATCCTATGGCTTTTTGGTGACAGCCGAGAAGCTGAGTGCTTACCTACTAGGCCCTTCCGTTCCCCGTGAGCTTTCATTACTTTGACTTTTACTTTGCTTATTTCTGCACATATTATACATGCTCGACTTATAATTTTTGTGTTTAGCCCTTTTCTTAAAGATGTCAAAGAAGGTGGACAAAGCGTTAATGGCAAAGATCTGCGCCCGAGCAGCATCCGAACCCGAGGTGCTATCTAAGAAGCCTCGGCTATTGGTCAAGGGAAATGGGGTGTCGACCCTCTTGCTATAGGATTCCCCTATTTCTTCAGAGAAGACGGTCGTGGATCTGGATGCTCCGACCGAGGAGGCCGAACGTTGAGCCCACACCAAGGAGACCACTGTTCAGTCTCCCCCTATCCCAGCAGTCCTAGTATCATCTGTTCCTCTTCCTATTACTCCCAAATCAGACATTTTGAGCAACTTTGAGGCAGCGAGGCAAAAAATGCCACTGTTCATAGGAGAAGATGTTGACTCTCTCAATTCTACCGCAACCAGTCAGATAGCCCAAGATTTTCTCCTTGACCTCACACGGGTCAGTAGTTTCTTCCTCTAACTTCTTTATTTTTTCTTCTTTCTTTGTGTTACTTGTACTTATGTGGCTTCTTGTTATAGGTGTGCGTTCTCTCAGTTCATCTGTCCCAAAGGTGCCATCAGCGCGAGCATAATATTCGCTCGGGAATCAATCTGGCCACATCGCTGAAGGAAGAGTGAACCAAACTGACTGAGGAGGTTGCTCACCTCAAGAACGAGCTTGCCAAGAAGGACAAAAAGCTTGGTTGAGAAAAGGAGGAGTCCGATTTGGCTGAGAAAAGGATAGCTAATCTGGAAGCACAAGTCATTGCAGTCAAGAGGCTAGGGGATCGAGCAGAGAGAAGATTTTGGAGTTGACTACCAAGCTAGGCATCAGAAGGGGGCCGCCGTAGAGTGATTCAAATCTTCTGAGGAGTATGCGGCTGAGTTGGCCGAGTACTATCTCAGTGAGTTTGAAAAGATGAAGGCTCGAACAGCAACATCCTTTAAAGATTTTGACTTTTCTTTGTTCCCCCTTCTTGAAGATGCACTTTTCTTTGTCTCTGTTATTCAAACATTTTACTTACTTAAGAATTGGGCCATGTTTTGGAAGTAGGGATTTTACTTACTTTTGGGCCATGTTTTTGGTAAGTAGCTAGTAGCAAACACTTAATCTTTAACTTTTGATGTTGTACTAGGGGCCGAATTTTGGGCCGTGCTATGTATGCGCTCTTTCCATATTTTATTCGTAGCTTTTTGGCTTTGTTGTTTTGCCTCTGTTTTTCCTTATGCCCTTCTGCTATATCTTATATTTCTTAGCTCTTCTAATAACTCCAGTCTTCTAGTACTACATACTCCAATGGCCGACCGAGTTATTAGAGAGTTAAGCTTGTAAGTAACTGCGAAATATTTCTACGAGCTTGGTCAGGCTTTTGGAAGCTCTGACCCTCTTTTGGCCAACAAAGTTGTCAAGCAGCTTGGGGAATTTTTCAAGGCCTTGGTCAAGCTCTTGGAAGCTCGGACCTTTCATAGCCAACCGAGCTGACAATAAGCTTGTCTAAAAAGGCCAAGGCCTTGATCGGGCTCTTCGAAGCTCCAACCTTCTTTGGCCAACCGAGCTGTCAAGCAACTTGGCAAAAAAGGCTAAGGCCTTAGTCGAGCTCTTGGAAGCTCCAACCTTCTTTGGCTAACCTAACTGTCAAGCAGCTTGGCAAAAAAGGCTAAGGCCTTGGTCGGGCTCTTGGAAGCTTCGACCTTCTTTGGCTGACCGAGCTGTTAAGCAGCTTGGCAAAAAAACCTAAGGCCTTGGTCGGGTTCTTCGAAGCTCTGACCTTCTTTGGCTGACCAAGCTGTCAAGTAGCTTGAAAAAAAAAGGCTAAGGCCTTAGTCGGGCTCTTGGAAGCTCTGACGTTCTTTAGCCGACCGAGCTGTCAAGTAGCTTGGTAAAAAAGGCTAAGGCCTTGGTCGGGCTCTTGGAAGTTTCGATCTTCTTTGGCCAATCGAGCTATCAAGAAACTTGGCAAAAAAAGGCTAAGGCGTTGGTCGGGCTCTTGAAAGCTCCAACCTTCTTTGGTCGACCAAGTTGCCAAGCAGCTTGGCAGAAAAGGTTAAGGCCTTGGTCGAGGTCTTGGAAGGTCCAACATCTTTGACCGACCAAGCTATCAAGTTGCTTGGCAAAAGAAGCTAAGGCCTTAGTCAGGAACTTGGAAGCTCTGACCTTCTTTGGCCGACTGAGCTATCAAGCAACTTGGTAAAAAAGAATAAGGCCTTAGTCAGGTTCTTAGAAGCTGCGACCTTCTTTGGTCGACCGAGCTGTCAAGCAGCTTTGCAAAAAAAGGCTAAGGCCTTAGTTAGGCCCTTAGAAGCTCTGACTTTCTTTTGCCGACCGAGTTGTTAACCAGCTTAGCAAAAAAAGCTAAGGCCTTAGTCGAGCTCTTAGAAGCTCGAACCTTCTTTGGCTGACCGAGCTGTCAAGTAGCTTGGAAAAAAAAGGCTAAGGCTTTGGTCGAGCTCTTGAAAGCTCTGACCTTCTTTAGCCGACCGAGTTGTTAAGCAACTTGGAAAAAAAGGCTAAGGCCTTGGTCGGGCTCTTGGAAGCTCTGACCTTCTTTGGCCAACCGAGTAATCAAGCTGCTTGGCATGGGCTCTTGGAAGCTCTGACTTTCTTTGGTCGACCGAGCTGTCAAGCAGCTTGCTTAAAAAAGGCTAAGGTCTTGGTCAGGCTCTTGGAAGCTCTGGCTTTCTTAGGCTGACCAAGCTACCAAGCAGCTTGGGCAAAAAAGGCTAAGGTCTTTGTCGGCCTCTTGGAAGCTTTGACCGAGCTTCTTGTTGTGGCTTCTTTAAATTAGCATACGAAATCTTCACAAAAATTGAACCTTTATTAATTATAGAAATGAGTACATTACTAGTAATACTTTCTCAAATGTTCTGCATTCCATGGGTGCGGTAGAGTCTTGCTCGTCAAGTCTTTGAGGCGGTATACTCCTGGTCGGACCCTTTGTTCCACCTGATAGGGTCCCTTCCATCTTAGTCCCAACTTTCCCTGTTGGGGATCTTTGGTTGCCAAGGTCACCTTCCTTAAAATAAGATCTCCATTGCTGAACTCTTGTCCTTCAACTCTTCTGTCGTACTATCTCTTCATTCTTTGCTGGTGTTCAGCCAACCAGATAGTTTCTTGTTCTTATACTCTTCGATGGTGTCGAGGTTTGCTCACATGTCACGACTTAAACACCAAGTCCGTGATCTAAACCCCTGGTCATATTTTACGAGAACTATATCCATTGAAAATTTTCCAAAACTTAAGAAAAACATTTCCTTTCATATATACATTCAAAGGATTCAAATCAAACGAACCAAGTTCCAAAAGAAAATTTGTTTACAAATCCGCTTAAGAGTTTGTGGCAACATACATACAACATCAAACTATCGTTTTAATTACATTCATTTCCTTAGCTTTATGTACAACAAAACAAAGAACTAAAGAAATGCCAGGTCCATCCATTAACCCTTTTCAAAATGCATCCCTAGCCTAGGTATTGTCCCTGCTCCTTGGAACCTGAAATGGTTTAGCATACAAACGTGAACCGAAACTCGTAGGATAGAGATTAACTCAAATGTAATGCATAATTTGTGATGTGTGTTGAGTGCAACTGAAGTAAAAATGCAAGCTTCATCAGGTCATTTTTCGTTCACACACACACCCACACATACCAATTTATCCCTTGTATTCACTTATTTTTCATAGCATTAATTCTTTGTTACATTAACCACATTCATTGAAACCATTCCAAATTATTCATTTCTTCCACATTATCCATATTTTTATCTCATTACCCCATTTTTCACAAAACCATATCATATCTAATGAACCGGCGTTGGGTGCAGCTTATACAAACCCCTCCCTATTAATTCCTAATACGCTACGCAAAGCCATTGGATAATAGATAGCTCTATAACTCACCACGACGCAACACCACATTGTGGGGGCTAACCTGTGGGCATGTGGTCCCCATCTTACGCAAATTTTCGGTCTTTCACTACGAAGCTGTGCAAGGCAAACTTAATCCACATCAATCCATACGGTTCATTATTCATCGATATCATCATTTTCAAAATCTGGGAGTCCAACCGCACATCCGGTTCCTCTCCCAATTATTTTCACATATTCCCATTTCGATTCCCATTTCAAGTTTTCCGTTTCATTTTCAAATCATATTCTATTTGAGTATTCAAGTTTCTTTTCAAGTCACATGCATCATAAGCTTTAATACACAATTTCTCATAATTCACATTTCTTTTACCAACTTTATAAAGTAGCAATAACACCAAATTAATTCAATCAAGATCATGTTATTAGAAAAAAAGAAATGCACCCATCATATGCATATATACCAGTTTTAAAACCTATGTTTTCCTTCTAAAAGCTTAAAATTTTCAACGAGGACCACGTCACATCACAACCCTAAAAAGCCCACTCTTATTCTCCCAACACCATAATTTTATGTAGAAAACTCACTTTCCTCATAAAATCTAACCAATCGGTTCAACACATGCATCCCAACCCAAGTATATTGATATAAGTGTATCCATAGCCCATAGAATAAAAAATTTGATAAAAAGTTCAATGATGATCAAAAATAATCTTTTCCAGGACATTCGGCCAAAAACGGGTGAAAAATGGTTGAGAAATTTTGACATACCATCACTATTTTAATTATAACTTTTTCTACAAAAATAATTTTCTTGTGAGAGTAGTCTTATTGGAAAGAAGACTTTCAGGACTTCTCTTTGAGTACAAAAATGACCCAATCTTAATCAGTTCAAGTTGGCCCAGCGCAGCCAGTCTGCTCGAGCCGGCAGAGGGGCGCTCGAGCACCTAAGCTCTCAGCCATGAAGCCGTTTTAGGGGGCAAGACTCCGCTCGAGCGCGCTGTCACCCAAGAAAATCCCAAAACTTTCCATGTTTTGAATTCCCAAGCCCCAAAACACATAAACACCCATAATTTTACTTCAAACCCTATTTCTATCCCAAAAACATTGAATCCAAAGTCTCATAAACCTGTTTTCCACAACAATTCTTCAAAATCATGGTTAAATCACTTCTCAAAACTCCCATTTTTATCAAACCCAACTCAACCCACACACAAACCCATGAATTTGTCTATCAAGCAATAAATCAACTAGATTTTACTGACATAAACAAAATATCAATCCAAATCAATATAAAACATAAGAGATAATCTAAATCCTACGTCAAATTTGCTTAAAAGCTTGAGATTCCTTCCAATCTCCCTGCCTAGGATTTAGATTTTGGGTGTTCTTGACTCCTTAACGCTCTATCATCCATCTTCTTGCTCCAATGATTGATCTCAATCTAGCTTCAATCTTCCATTTTCCATGGTGGAGGATTAGAGTTTCATGAGGAACATGGGTCTCTCTCTCTCTAGAGATGGAGAAGGGAAGAGAAAAGGAGAATAAGAGAAAATAATGGGGCAAGGGTTGTGTTTAGATATATATATAAACCCCCCAATTTCTCTAACATTTGAGATAATTCCAAGCATTCCCCAATAGTTCGCTCGAGCGGTGGAACCACCGCTCGAGCGATGACCCCTAAAGCTGAATTCTGCAAAAATTTTCTTAAAATTTAACTCAAACCTCCAACTTTGCTCACATTTTAATATTTGAATCTTTCCGTTAAGACAGCCATAACAATATCATTTATCACCATATATCTCAATTTCACTTTCACGCATCATTAATTCAACCGTTAAAGAGAAAAATTTTGTAATACTCACGCCCAAACTTAATTATGTCTCCTCACTTAACCAAAAGCATGAAGAACAAAATAAGCACGTACCGGGTCGTCACAACTTTCCCCCTTTGGGAATTTCGTCCCCAAAATTCATCTCACGTCACATCAAACTTTCCTTTAATCTTAATGTCTGTCCCCATAATTTTTTATTCGTTTGATCTACATGGCATCTTTCTTAATTGCATGATCCTGATCGTTCTTTCGAGATGATATGACTCAAGGCTACATCATTAACAGCTACGTCTATAATAACAGTCTTCCAGAAGAGCACTCAAAATTTTCAAAACAAAAGATCATAACACTGTGTCGTAATAAGAATGCTAACATGCCTTTATCCCCCAAAAGTGGTACACTAATATTAGGCTTAACATGAATACTTCGCAAACATTAAAATCATTTATATGTCATCAGATCGATCACAGGGTTGTACTCATACCGGGCTTGACCAATCTAAAATGGTTCATCGTTTAACACGACATCAATTCTTACCCAAAATCAACACCAGAGCTGGAGTCAGCCGCTCCTTCATTGGTCACCGACTATCCCTCTATGACCGCCATCTCACATCACGTACACGTTCCCGAAGAATAAACATTCTCAACCATTGTATTATGCGTCACAGGTCTTACCACCGTTAAGATTCTTCCAACTTTGTCGAATCGCAACCTAATTCACTATTGTATTCCAATGTATACCGAGGACGACTCCTCCAACCCAAACACATGTTGCCAAACTCGGACATTGTTACCCCCCAAAAATCGCCCATGCCCTTACGGCCAACGAACCACTACAAACTTAAAACCATATTACCACTTGCACTGTATTACTCTAGTCCTTCAACCATCAAAACTAACACTGTCACCTGAACTCTGTGAGCCACTAGGATTAAGCACACCTCATGAGTCATACACCCCACAAGTATACACTTACCTATACAAACTGGGTCACATCCCTCGTCATGACGTCATACACATACCCATCAGTCTCTCGAGTCTACAACGCCCCAAATTAGACGATTAGTGATCTTCCGCATTTATATTACCCCACTCATCGACATTATCATATACATTCGTGCCTTCCCTTCGAACGGTCAAACCATTCTTCGCACTTTAAGAACTCTGAATAGTTCAAAGTCCCAAACTGAACACAAATACAAACTCACAAGAGCCTATCAGAAACACACCACAGGAATATCCCAACCGGATGGTTCTAACAAAATTCCCATTCTGCTAAGAGCTAGAGATGCAACTATACCCACATAACCCAGAACAAGCTACATACAGCGATTAACGATTCTCAGTTGATCATTGCAGAAGAGGACTCTATGTCTCGACACTAACTCCCTTGTCAACAAGGACAAACATTCCTGGTCTACCAACCCGATCTTAAAGGGAACACAACTCTACACACTTACATTCACACGGTAGGGCAAACAAACTCTACCCAGAAAACCCATGAGGAACACAGTCCTCCAACCACCCGATTTTGGTAGTACCCATTCCCTAGGTACAAACTCACGGATCACAATACAAACACTAATCCACTGAAACTCCCCTCTTCCCAAAACAACTAGAAACTATAACCTAACCTCAATGTACTCCCAGTACCCATCAACACTTGACCTCCAAAGAACCCTATAAATCTCACCTCGAGGTCGCATCACTCATAGTTGCATAGCCACTGTCGATCCCAATCATGATACCCAGATCATCTGCTACACTAAACTCTCAACTCTTAAACCTCATTCGCACACACACAAACACCATCATTCCTCATATTTCGTACAATACATCCCATAGGACTACAAGCTCATCACCAGTCATACACAAAGACACAACGCCAACATTCTCATCGCGCCAAGACCTCACTTCACAAGGTTGCACTTCACTAACCTAACTCCCACTAGGCAAACCACAGCCATGTCACGGCCTCGAACCCACCGTCCAAACAACTCACATAGAAAGCATATGACACCAAATAAAAGAAATCTAGTCCTGAGACCTTTCATCCAAAGTTACTAATAACTTCCACGACCATACAGATGCCTCCCGCACTTTTGCTTCCCAGGCACGCTTCTATTGCAGATATGTTAACCCACAATTTCTCACCTATCGCCCCAGGCCATCCAAACCACATAATACAATGTTGAACCTTATTACTCCACACTTTGTTCCCATGGGCAAACAACGTACCCACCTTTGAACCTAAGGTCGAACACAAACAATCTCCAGACATATCACACTCATGACAAACTATCTCAAAACTAGGCCAACCATACTATCGAACCCTTCTACGGTCCTTTCAAAACCCATATACACAGCACAGTTCCCAAACACGATCTCCTAATCACGAGGATAACGACCAAACCACGGGCCTGCATTCTCGTAGGAATCCGACAGAACTGATATTCGAGCATTTCACTACGTAAACAACTCAATCACTGAACTCCCTTAGGGATCTTACTCAACAAGAACTAAAGCTACCGACATTTCGTATAAATCAAACTACATCTCCAAAAACGCCACCCAAATGCTTAGGTTCACAAGGTAAAGCAAACGGGCTCTTCGAGGAACCACGGGCAAACAAACCCACACTCATACGATCCCAACGTTTAATTCCCGCTAAAGGAGAACAATCACACTGGCCAATTAACCACAAACATCTCTCCTGCTAGAAAAACCACGAGTTAGCTCTAGGCTCTCGCTCCATGTCACTACCTCTTAGGGACACCATTACACACGCGGTTTGAAAGAAGATTAACCACTAGTTTTCGTAAAGACATCTAACATCATCGTACAATCGTTGTCGGTCACCATTCACAATGAGTATACCACTCATCGCACTAGATCTTCACATTAAGTTCTTCACTAAAGCACTACAACTATCGTTCACTCCCTCACATCCCAACGACGCATCTCACGCGTCCACGAGATCCTCACCATTTATCCCAAAGCACAAAACCACATGTACTCGCAACACTTTAGGACATCTCCTCATAGGTCGCGTCACATCAACTCGATCCCCAATAGGTAGATAACAACCAAACAGGCAGACCAAAAACCACACCATAGTCTCGAGCTCGAGGCTCTAGCACACCCATCAGAAAACACAGAACGTTCAACCAAGAACACCAATCTCTTACGTCACTGCACGAGTACCACCAGCACACAGCTATTTGAACATGAAAGCAACTATAAGCAACACGAACAAAACGAACCTTGCCTACCAACTCTAGACCAAACGGCACCACCCTATTACTCGCCCCTAAGGGTAAGACAGCATCACCATCTCTAGATCTTACGCCAAGTCACAAACTACCAACATCATCCCATACTACACAGTCTCCCAATTATGAAAACAATAAATAAAGCCACAAACCTCTATTTTGTGAAAATTTCCAAATAACGTCAAACCATCGCTTATCAAATTACAACCACCTCCGATATACATCTCATCATACGTACATGCACATCACTCGGTAACCAATCCGTTTACAACATCTTTAATCCATATACTCATTCCTCATACAACTTTCGAATTTTATCAAGAAACATGACTCAACACCACATCACGAGAAAAACACAAGGGTTATCAAACTGACCTTCAAAACTACAAAATACCACTGTGGCTACCAACAACACTTCTCAGGGTAAGGGACATTCTCAAACACTGTCTAAACTCAGACTTTCTAACATACCTTAGGTTGGAGATTATTACGCTTCCGTCCACTATGCTCACATCCACTATGCTTCCGTTCATATCCAATCTCGGGGCACACGGCTCATGACATAGTACGGCTCAAGAGATAGTACGACTCATGACGTACATCATCCTCAATGCGCCCAAAGTCATACCTCATATCCAACCACAACAAACAACCTCCAAAGGGTTTTAAACACTCTACCGTACTTATTCCAAACTACTGGTAGCACAACACACAATGGGCAACTAACAACGGTCACCCCTAACTCACATGGGTACAACACTCTAAATAATTAATGCTCATCTCACGAGCTTACACCCACAACAATTACTGACCATCGGATCGCACTTCCACAGCCCACACCACCATCTAAACCACAACTCATCATGGCCCCAAGGGCATAACTCTTATAACAAGGATATCACAACACCCAACTAGGTTAAACTCAACTTAACCTTCTAAAGCCAAGCTATACACTACCCACCACCTAGTCACATCACATCAACACACATTCACATACCGAGAGAAAGTCTCAGAGTAACACGACAATCCGGAAAACTAATTCAGATTTTTCATAGAAAGAATGTCGACCAAACGCTTTTCTATTTTGAACTCCAAAGTAGTTGATCGGACGCCAAATGGCATGCCACATCACCCTAAGACTCAACCCTCCATACTCGTATAAACACATAGCATGCGCAAGATAATTTAATCGCAAACCCATGCAAGCACACAATTCATGCCGTGTAGTGGTGCCTAATCTCATCAAATAATTCACATACAACGGTTATCATTCTTTCCACGGTTCCTAGGTATCCGAACCTAGAGCTCTGATACTATTTTGTCACGACCCAAACCCCAAGTCCGTGATTTAAATCCCTGGTCATATTTTACGCAAACTATATCCATTGAAAATTTTGCAAAACTTAAGAAAAACACTTCCTTTCATATATGCATTCAAAGGATTCAAATTAAACGAACCAAGTTATAAAAGAAAATTTATTTACAAAACTGTTTAAGAGTTTGTGGCAATATACATACAACATCAAACTATCGTTTTAATTACATTCATTTCCTTAGTTTTATGTACAACAAAACAAAGAACTAAAGAAACGCTAGGTCATTCGTTAGCCCTTTTCAAAATGCATCCATAGCCTAAGAATTGTCCCTGCTCCTCAGAACCTAAAATGGTTTAGCATACAAACTTAAGCCGAAGCTCGTAGGATAGGTATTAACTCAAATGTAATGCATGATTTGTGAGGTGTGATGGGTGCAACTGAAGTAAAAATATAAGTTTTATCATGTCATTTTTTGTTCACACATCAATTTATCCCCTGTATTCACTTGTTTTTCATAGCATTAATTCTTTGTTACATTAACCACATTGATTGAAACCATTTCAAATCATTTCTTTCTTCCACATTATCCACATTTTTATCTCATTACTCGTTTTTTTACAATATCGTATCACATCTAATGAACTGGGGTCGGGTGCAGTTTATAGAAATCCTTCTCTAGTAATGCTCAATAGGCTACGCGAAACTATTGGGTAATAGATAAGTCTATAACTCACTACGATGCAACACCATATTTTCGGGGCTAACCCGTGGGCATGTGGTCCCCATCTCGGACAAGTTTTTGGTCTTTTATCGTTGAGCTGTGCAAGCCCAACTTAATCCAAATCAATCCATACGATTCATTATTCATCGATACTATTATTTTCAAAATCCGGGAGTCCAACCCCACATCCAGTTTCTCTCCCAATTATTTTCACATATTCCCATTTCGATTTCCATTTCAAGTTTTTCGTTTCATTTTCAAATCATATTCCGTTTGAGTATTCAAGTTTCCTTTTAGGTAACATGCATCATAAGTTTCAATACACAATTTCTCACAATTCACATTTCTTTTAACAACTTTATAAAGTACCAACAACATCAAATTAATTCAATCAAGATCATGTTATTGGAAGAAAAGAAATGTACCCATCATATGCATATATACCAGTTTTGAAACCCATGTTTCCCTTCTAAAAGCTTAAAATTTTCAATGAAGACCACGTCATATCACAACCCTCAAAAATCCACTCTTGTACTTTCAAAACCATAATTTTATATAAAAAAAACTCACTTTTCTCGTACCAATCGGTTCAACACATGCATTCCAACCCAAGTATATTGATATAGATGTATCCATAGCCCATGGGATACGAAATTTGATAAAAAGTTCAATGATGACGAAAAATAACCTTTTGCAAGACATTCGGTCAAAAACGGGTGAAAACGGTTAAGAAATTTTGACATACTCTCACTATTTTAATCATAACTTTTTCTACAAAAAGAATTTTCTTGTGAGAGTAGT
>JAULJZ010069211.1:0-13153 GCA_032270985.1 Heliamphora pulchella | reverse complement strand
ACCTGAGCCCTTAAGCGCTCAAGAGTAGTCAACTCGGCCTCAGAAAGAGGGTTAGTTTCACCAGATGTGCTAGTAAGGATCTCGGAAAGATGAGCGTTGGAGCGGATAGGGCCACTACATCCACCACCACCACGTCTGGCTCCACGTCCCTAAGTGGGTTGACCATGTAACTTTTAGCAATGATCAATAGTATGACAGGTTTTTCCATAACGCTCACAGTGCAGCTGATCTCGGGCAACTGAGCCATTTTTCTTCCCAGATTTGGCATTACTAGGCTGACCTATGCGGGGAATAGACGTGACAGTTAACACGGACTTCTCCTGAGCCAATATTTGGATACGGATCGGATCATAATCAACATTGAGACCAGCAAGAAAGTCATAAACTTGCTCCTTTTCTACCATCTTCTGAAAAGCAGCAGCATCAGTAGTATAAACGGCATGGAAATCCTGATAGTAATCAATCTCGTTCCACAAACTAGTTAACTTGACGTAATACTGAGTCAAGGATTGGTCTTTCTAATCTAGTCCACGAAGTTTCTTCCTCAACTTGTATAACAGGGACCATTGCCAGGCTGAGAATAACTCTGAGCAGCAAAAGATCAATTCTTATGTGCAGTATCCAGAAGTAAAAACTGCAATTAATAGAGGGCTGCATAAAGTGTAATAGCTAGGACAAAAGCATTTTCCTCTATCCACCGTGTGCGAGAAGGCCCTACGACTGTTGGCTATTTAGTTTCACCAGTTATATACTCAAATACATCGCGAACAACAATGGTTAAACTAAAGGCATTAAACCAGATCAAATAACTGTTGCCATCCAACTTGATAGGACTGATATAAAGAGACGGACTATCAGTAGGAGTCCCGAAACTAGTCAACCCAGTGTCTTCATGACTATCAGTAGGAGTCCCGAAACTAGTCAACCCATTGTCTTCATGACTATCAGAAGGCTTTCCAGTATTAGACATGGCCATGGGAAGTCAATAACAAGCACTACGAAAATAGTCATATGCAAATCATGTAGACTGAACCACTAGAGTACCAATAATATCCAGAACATCATACCAGATTGCATCAAAGTCCAAATAGGAACCAGAAGAACGGTTGGAAACCCTACCGGATTCACAAAACCACAGAGCGACCCTAGCCGCGACGTGTGGTAGTTCGTAAACACCCAAGGAGCTTCAAACCATACTGATCGACATTGGTAGAAGCCCAAAAACCTTACTCGCGATCTAAACCAAAGAAAAAAGACGATCTGAGGTTGGCAAAACCGTAGGCGCGATCTGGAAGGAGTTGAAATTGACTAAAAAAGCACCCAAAAAAGTTGAATCAAGCCTTGCAGACCCTTGTATACCTCTAATCGGCACCCATGGACTGAGAATAGACCATCGATTCAGACCGAGAACGCTGCAATCACTATTTGTGATGTAAACCCTAGGCGGCGCTAAAAAAAGAAAAACAATTAAAAAAAATAGCAAACACGCTAGAAAAAAGAGAAAAAACATGATTGTGATCCCAAAGAGCAATTGATCATCTGCGCAAGATTTTTTTTTTTAATAATGAATGATTTAGAGATGAATAAGTGAAAAAGAAAATAAAGAAGAAAGAAATTGCTATATTTCCTTACACAGGATTTTGTTATGATATCATGTTAAGATTGATGTATAGACAGAGAAAACAGAGAAAAAGTAGAAAAGAGAGTTGAGTGAGAATGAGAGAGCACCCACTGCTATTTATATAACAAAACCAAAGTACTAGAAGTACAATAATACCCCTAATTTCACGTGTTAACTCAAAACTCAATACTTCATTTGTTTGATTCCAAAAAATAAAAATTCGTTGAGTATTAGTTATGAAAAAAAGATTAAGGGTAGTCTTGGGAGATACCACATGAAAGGCGCAGGGAGCTTTTGTTGAGGGGTGCTAAATTTTGGATGTTGTTTTGGTTGCATGTGAGGCAATTGAACATTACAAGCAGTCAAATAAGGGGAGGGTATTATTTTAAAGTGGACTTTGAGAAGGCATATGATCATATGGATTGGAGTATTTTGGATTTTGTTCTATTGAGAAAAGGATTCGGGGTTAGGTGGAGAAAGTGGATTAAAGATGCTCGTCATCGTGCAATAGGTCGGTTATTGTAAATGTTAAGGCTGGAAGGTCTTTCAAGACCTCTAGGGGCCTAAGGCAAGGTGATCCTTTGTCAGTTTTTCTTTTACTTTAATAGTGGATTGTCTAGGGAGATTGGTTGAGAGGGCTAAGCTGAATGGTCTAGTGGATGGTTTTGTTATATGTAAGGATAGAGTTTATTTGTTGCACCTTTAATCTATAAGTGATACTATTTTCTTTCCTTTTGGGGAGGAATTAACTGACCAAAGTAGTTAATTTGCTTTCACTTTTGAGAATTTTTGAGATTGCATTGGGTCTTAAGGTCAATTTGGGCAACCGTAACATTGTGGGTATTAATGTAGAATTAGATAGTTAGGGAGGTTGGTGGGCATTCTTGGTTGTCAAGTTGAGAAATTGCATTTTAGGTTCTTGGGACTACCTCTAGGAGATAATCGGATAAAAGAGTCTTTTTGGGCTCTGGCAGTAGAGAAAATCTCTAGGAGGTTGGAGGGATGGAAAAGAGCTTTGTTCTCAAAAGGGGGAAGATGTACCTTGGTTCAATCTGTTTTAAATAGCATCTCTATTTATCATTTATCCCTGTATAAATTCCAGTTGGAGTTGCAAATAAAATAGGAAAAATGATAAGGGATTTTTCGTGGGAAGGTAGGGAGGAGGGGAAAAATGGATCATTTTGTGAATTGGGAGGTGGTATCCACACCAAAAGATAAAAGGGGGGCCCTTGTGATAGGAAACATTGTAAAAAGAAATTGCTTTCCTTTGAAAATGGTTTTGGACATTTCCCATTGAGCGAAATTCAATATGGCACTCTATTATAAAGAGCAAATCCGAGAGTCAAGCTTTGGATGGGATTTTTGGGTGGTGAATAAGGGTAATTCTCAATCTCCTTGGAAAGCTATCTCTAACATTGTTCCTTTCTTGAGGTTTGTATCCTTGAAGGTGAGTAATGGAGAGAATATTCGATTTTGGAACCATGGTTAGGTGGGTAATTCTTCTTTGTCATTTTGTTCCCTCGCTTATATCGGTTCTCAATTCCATCAATGTGTCTATTGCTTCCATGAAACTTTCTCACGAGGCTCCAATATTGTGGAATTTCAATATTTGTTGAAATCTTAATGACAAGGAATCAATTCAAATTATTAGTTTAGTAATCCACTTGAATCATTCCACTTTGACTCATGGAAGTCTCATGACCAATGACATTCTTCCACGACACTTTGTCCTCAACGGTGCATTATTTGTAGGAGGGACAAAGAACCATTGTATCATTTATTTTTGCATTGTTCGTTAGCTCTATCTTTATGGCATCAGCTATTTAGTTTGGCATTGGGTGGCTCCTGCATCGTGCCAGCATTTGGTTGGGATTAATTTTGGTGGTTTTGGATTCAACAAGAGAAGGGAATTATTGTGGAATTGTGCTATCTTCACAATCTTTTGAGTCATTTGTTTAGAATGAAGTGCAAGGATTTTTTAGGATAAGTTTGAGGACATTAACATTTTATGGGATAGAATATGAAATCTATTTTCCTTTTGGTTTTCGATTTCTCCTCCTTTCAAAGGCATTATGTTGTTTTTGATAAATAGGTATTGGAAGGTGGTGTGTGGCTTATAAAGATTAGTATTGCCGCTCCTTGTGTTCTTTCTCTTATTCTGTTGGGGGACACCTTGTCCCTACACCTATTGTAAATTTTTCTTCCTTCTACTTAATAAACTTCTTTTGTTGTTGATAAAAAAAATAATTACAATTTTATAATATAATTTTGTATGCATCTTGTGGATACAGATTTCACCACCATGGTGCCTTATGAGGAAATACTTTTTAGTTGAAATTTTAAAAATAAATATCACTCTCTAACCATTTACTATAATCCATGTCAATTATGTGAATTGTTTTCCTCATTTTTGAGGACCATCTAATTGTTTATGGGCACTTAATGTTGTCTTTGTCATTCCTGTTATTGGCATCATTATTCTAATATGACAATTAGAAGCAAGTTTTGTATATTATAGTGTTAATTGTTTTCTTGCAATTGCTATTCGAAATTTGATTCAGGTATTTTCATTTGGGAGCAAACGCTGTGCTCAGTTCTCTAATAACTGGAAAAGAATTGGTAAAAGCATTTATGAATTTAATTGTTGCATTTTTATTGTTGATGATGTTTACTTGTGTTGTATCTGCATGCTTACCCTCTTTTAGTTTATTTTTTCCTTTTTATTTTTTTGGGAATGTCTATGCTTGCCTTCTTGTCTTTCTTGGCAGTCCATGATAAAGAGAACCTAAATTTGTATAGATCATTTCTCTCTTTTCCAGGTCTTGTGCTTAAAATCAAAGGAAATTTGTCATTGAAAATGATACTTGTGCAAAACTCTACAGAAGATTTGAATGGTTTAGTTTATTGACTGTGGGAGAGATGGTAAAGGCTTCAACAATTGTTGTTACAAGGTGTTTGACAATAAGGACAAGGTTTTGATATAGCAAGAGTCGGTAAAGGCTTCAGTGAGGGCTTTTGGTGTTGGGGGCATGAAGAGGTTGGATCATGGCAAGGACTAAAGGTGGTGCAATTGGTGTCGTATGTGAAGAGATCTGATTGCTGGAAAGAAATGAATGATTTGAAGGATGAGGAAGGAATGTAGTTGAGCTTTTGATGGATCCTGTATCGTGTAAAGTGGAGTTGGATTTTCTTAGTCGATGCATTCTTGGCAGATTAAGGAGAGATCTTGTTGCTTTGCCACTACTAATTGTGGAGGTGTAACAGTGGATCAATAGGAAATGGATGGTGTATGGAGATCAAAGTGGTGGCTCTTTTCGGGGTTTTTTTTTTACTATTTGCGGTGTGTTCAGTTTCCAAAACAGAAAGAGTGCTTTGATAGAGTGATTGGATGATCGAGGGTGAGCCGGTTTGGTTGGATTGCTGGTATTCGACAACTGGTTGTCTCCCGAACCCATCAGAATCTACGCTTTTATGGGTCTAAAGGGTTGGCTTGTTGCTATTTTTGTGGTGTGAAGAGGTTTTCAAAGTTATTGTGAGTTGTGTGTTTGTAGGGGTGGAGGTGGCTACAATTTATCAAGATAACATGAAATGGTCTCGGTTAAGAATTTGGATTGGATGGATGATCACGAAACTCTGATAAAATTGGTACTCCATGTGGAGGGCTGGAGGTTTTCAATGTCTATTTGGGTGGAGTCCTCACCTCAATTTGAGATCAGGCTTTGGACGAAGTGGGTGACAGAATGCAGAGAAAGTATGGAAGGTGGGGGGGAATTTAAAGAGAGGGAGGTGTTAATCCTCTGTCTTGGCTCATTTTTGTAGGTGTTGGCTCTCGGGAGGGTTTTGGGTGGATGCATGGTTTAGGAAGGGTCCAGATTTTTAAGATTGTTTTGAAAATTGGTAAATTCTTCTCAATGAAAGGGGGTGATTCTAGGTTGGGGTAAGTATTTAATTCGAGAGGCAGTTTTGACATGGGAGAAGTGGGGAATGGCCCGAGGGGGTTTAGGATTGGATGGAGGATGGAATCGAGTGGGATCTTGGAAATGGGGGGTTCTTTGGTGCTCGAAGGGGAGGTTAATGAGAGGTTAGGGATGGCTGTCGGGCATGAATCGTTAGTGGTGGGGCAGGAGGTTGTGCCACGATCTCCCTACCCCAGCTAGGTTAGGGACTAGCCAGTAATCAAGGGCTACCATAGGCCAAACTACGCAAACCTGTAGTCCTTTTATTGGCTTGTGGTAAACCTCTATAAATATAGTGAAAGATTACGAACTTTAAACTCGGTGATTGATATTAAACTTCTGTGCGAAGCACATCCCATCTGACTCATTAGAGCAATGCATAAGTTGAATGAAACAACTCAATCTTTTTATTACAAAACCACTTAAGATATGGCACAAAAGGACACTACGTCCATAGCTGACATTACAAATGTACATCTTCACAAAATAGTGTTACATTTTATAAGCAAATCTTCTAAAATATTTAGTCACGAGACATACAAAAAATCTGTTGCATAGGTATATACAATGCTAACATTGCATTCCAAATCAACCATCTCCATTTCTTGGTTGTCAACATAAAATGGCGTGAAAAATAGAATGGCTATTTCCATTCCTATGCTTGGTATGTTTAGCTAATGAAATGAAATATAATGCAAAATTATTAACAAACGATGATTAACTCTCATATATTAATAAAATTTATTAAAGTTTCATCTAATATGACAAAAATATGAACAAAATAATAAATTATAAATCTCATTATACTTGATTATAAAAGAAGAATTATGATAATTCCAAAATAACAAATGACATTAAAAAGGTGTTATGGGGGCAGTGGTGGCACTAAAGGTGGCTCCAACGGTGGAAGTAGTGGTGGTGGAGCAGTGGTGGTAGTGATAATATTAGTGGTGGTGGCGGTGATTGCAGCGACACTGGAGTGGTAGCAGTGGTAACAGTGGCAGCGGTGGTGGCGACAGAGGCGATGGGGTCGGTGCCAGCCTTGAGTTTTATAAGGTCTACAGCGAACTTTTAAAATTGAGCCACACTATATTTGTACGTACAACAAACTTAAAGATAAAATTACTCAAAAATTAATTACAAAAGGTAAAATCTCAAAAATTAGCACTCCTTATTACTTGCCATTATAATAATTTAAAACTACTACTTAAGAATTAATTTTCTTACACTTTTAGTTACGAATATACTATTACCTTTATGACCTAGCACTCAAATCTCCCAATCTCTTCTTTTTTTCATTATTTTTATGGTTTTGCCTTTAACAAACTTGACGGTTGACGGTTGACGGTTGACGGTTGGCAGTTGGCCTTAACATGAAGTTTTGGACATAGAAGAAATATTTACAATTTGAATTCTTGACTAGTTGTCCGCCAAAAAATGAAATTCGCTAATGAGTTTTATGTGAACAATGTAATAATATTAGGCATTCTCTTTTTTAATTGACCCTTCAAAAAAGATAATGTCAAAACTTATATAAAAGGTCTAAAAAATTTGGTGCCCTAAAAATTATCCTGGAAACTTAGGCCTAAAACGATTGTTTTACGAGTCTTAGCCCAAGGCCGGCTCTGGATGGGGTCGTGGTGGTGGTAGCGGCAGTGGTGGGGATAATGGCGGCAGGAGTGGGGATAATGTGGTGGTAGTGGCAGCAGGGGTTGTGGTGGTGGCGGTGGGGTGGTGGCTGATGGTGTTTGGGGGTGCTGACTATGGTGGCTGCAGGGTGGCGGCGGCGACAGTGGTGGTGACAGTGTGCGGTGGTGGTAGTGGTGGTGGGTGATGGAGCAGTGGTGGTAGTGGTTGTGGTGGCAGCGACGGAGTGGCGGTGGTTGGAGGTTGTAGTGATGGTGGCGGCGACGGTGGTTCGTGGTTGGCGGTTGTGGTGATAGCAATGATAGCATTGGCGGTGGCGGCGGTGGTGGTGGCGATAATAATATGGTGAATATTATGATTCTATGTTACAATAGAATACTTATTCCTGGGAAGGAATATATTTTTTTACAATTTTTGATAGAATAGCTATTTCATAGAATGTTAATTCGTACTTCAAGAATAAATACCAAACATGGAAAAGGGAATTTGAAGCTAGAATGGCCATTCCATTCTAGCCTATTCCAGCATACCAAACGAGCTCTAAGAGAGACAACATATAAGCTATAACTTATAAGATTAATGAATAATGTTACACTAACGTTATGTGTGTACCATGGTCCTCATGGATATGGGTTCTTTTTTCTAATTAATGGGGAAGAGGACCGAAATATGCCAATGAAGGACTCTACAATGACAAAAAATGGGTTGTCAAGAATGTAGAGGAGGTAAGATGTGCAATTTAGAAAATTTTCATTTACTAAGTATCTGTTATATGGGATGCCCAAGTTAATTGTCAGGATCGAACATATGTGCACTAATGTGCACAATTGGTGGTAACATATGAAGATATCTGATTTATATTGCACTAGTATCCTTTCAATTCCCTAGTTTCTTGGGCTTATAGCCATGGATAGCACTAATAGAATCAAATCATATAGTTTGCAGAAAGAGGATATCCATGAAATCTAAACGTAGTTTTAATCAAACCCATTGAAAACATGGTGTACATGCCCTTCTCAAATCATAGAAAACCTTGTATGTAACTAGGGTATGACATTACCCATCTTCAAATACTTCAATGCACTTCATGTCCACAACCACAATGTAAGCTCCCTACATAGTCACATTGAATTGAAATATGTTTGTACGCAAGCTTTAACAGGTAAAAGTTGTACTCTCTTGTTTAATCTCTACTTATAGGTAAATTGGTTAAGTTTAGGCATATTTAAAACTTATTTAGAAGTCATTAATCAAGTTCATTTATCCGCAATTAAGACTAAGGGCCTAGAGGCATCACAAGTGCGCTTAAATAAGCAAAAATATTAATTTATGGCATTCCTCACTTTAGCTTGCGTTCCAGAATCGAGGACAGCTTTGATTTTCAGATTTCAAACGGCCATAACTCGGTCGTGTTAACTCCGATTGGGATGAAGTTGGTGTCCAAACTAAAATCCAAAAGTGTACTAATGGCTGTGATCTCACAATCAAATTATAAGTGTGGAGAATTTTTAGTTTTTTTTTTTGATAAGTATGATAAGTGTGTGTGGAGAAATTTGTGCTCAAGATATTACGAACTGGTTTGAAATTAGCCTTAATTTCAAGCCTTCAAGCCTAATCTTCACTTTAAGTGTTATTTCCAGGTCTTCATACTTTAAAGCATGTATATCTGAATCACGGGTTCAAAGATAATGAATATTGTGGGAAGTACATTTCAAACCGATAAAATAAAGATAACGTTAAGATTCCTGCCAAACTTTCTCAAAGCCTAACTTAATTCATTTCTAAATCTGATTTAATTCCAATTTTAAACCGAATAAAATATAGTAAATAGATTAGAAACAAGTAATAGCATCCTAATTAGGTGTTAAAGACAAAATTCCCTTGATTTTCACTTGCCTCTTGGATTTTCCTCTCAATTATTCTCTCCTTTTCTTACCAAGCAAGCACCTTTACGGAGAGAATTAGATGAAGTGGATTAACACTTTCTTATCTCTTTTATCTCTTCATTTTCTAGGCTTTTCCCATCTTTCACCACAAATTGACACCTAAGGAGGTGTATGCTAACCAAAACTCATTAATCCTCTTGGTTGGTGCTAACGAACCTAGATTAACTATAATTAATCCTAGGTTAGCCTAATTAATACATTAGTATAGTTAATCACGATTAGAATTAGTTAATTCCAATTATTTAAGCTAATCATGTTTAATATTAATTAATATTAATTAGTAAATTCAACTTGCTATCAAATCTTAGCATGCATTATTTTAAGGTCAATAAACTCATTGAATAAGCCATTCCGTACAAGATTTTAACATTTAACACATCATAACCTCCATATTACATATGCCCCTAACTCAAACAAAATTCAATACAACATAATCCAATTCCAAATGCAACATATACAAGTACAAACATTAAGTCCTTAACATGTAATGTAGTTTGAATTTATAAACTGATGTTGACGTGAGTAATAACTAATAAATTCAAGTATAATCATGATATGCAATGCATTGCGTGTTTGCATTGAAGGTCCGTTGGGATGGGGAAAGGAGTTGATGTTTCATTTGAGATTGGTGATAAAGACTTTCTAATTCTTGAAAGGGTTGATGAAATGCTGGTAAGGTGAAAAAATTCCTCATGCGAGTCAAGATCAACTTGTAGAAAGGGTTAAGAAGGTGAAAGAGTTTGCCAAGGAAGATATTAAGGAGGCTTAGATGTGAGGAGATTGTTTTAGTCTTGAGAAAATTGATCCAAGGAAATCCGTAAGAGTTTAGAAAGGAATGGGAACTTAAGAAGACTTACATTGCACTTATAACGGACGAAAGTGGAGTGAGTTTTTAGAGGGGTAATACAATGAGAATAGCAAGGTTGGGTTTGTGGTTGAGAAAAGCAAGTAGTGTCTAGAAAGCACATCATTGTTTTTTTTCTTGGTCTTTACAGAGCAATTCTATAGAAAATTCAAGGAGAAGTTGCTAGACATTAATATCCGTTGCTGCAATCTGTACGACTAGGATAGAGACATGGAAATCAATGTCAGATGATGAAAAAGCACCTAGGCCAAGTTGGCGCTTTATTGATCGGTTTTAGGTGATCTTTTGACTTGCTTGAGGGTTTTGGGTCTATCTTTTGTATTTTTTTGTCGTCTTTTTTTTTTCCCTGATTGTACATGGGTTGTGCCCCTACAGCAAATTGTATATTACAATTTTCTTTGTCGCTGATAAAAATCCTGTACGAATTGATTTAGTTTGAATATGAGGTAAAGCGTCTAAAGACTTATTTGATATAATGTTCAAGGCTTGTTCCTCATGGGCAAGGTTGAACAAAACCTAATCTTAACTAGTTAATGAACTTGTGTCACACAATAGCTCGACCAGGATACAAAATGTGATGGCTCATTGAATCTCATTCATGCAATTTCTGTTCATGCACACATTCAAGAATGCAGCTAACATAATGTTTACATTTTGGACATAAAGTGAGTGACTTGGGGTTTTCAGAACATAGAATTAAGCGTGCACATTGTATTCTATTCTTTCTATATATGAAGCGTTTCATTTGTATTCACATTATTTTGATAAGAAAAAGAAATGAGAGTGGCTATTCCTTCTCCCCCCCTTTGCTTACTTGGACAAAATTAACCCTGATAGCTTGCAAATCTTCTCCATCTTCTTCAATACATAGATATTGAGTACACTTCAGTTGTGACATCTCATTCCACATCGGCCTGATAGAAAAAAACCGTGAACCTTGTCAACCATCATCATCCAATTTGTCATTGTTGGTGAAGCGCCAAAGTCCCTCATTCTAACTATGCTACCTACTCTTCGTGTCTCTCTTTATCTGTCTTCTCTTCCCCTTGGCCAAGGATCTAAATATCGGACATTACGTAACGGATCGGCCGTTACGTAATGGTATTTGAGAGCTACGATTTGGATACGCTGCTCTGAATAAGTTTTGGAGCAAATTGCAGCAGTATCGATAGATACAACCGATATGTATTGCGTATCAGTTATGTATCAGTCTGTATACGGCTGATACAGCCGATAACTTACCCACGACAGTTCAAATCTTCTCATCGATTTTCTCGAACTCATCTTCTGCTTCAGATCTACAGTGAGAGAGCTTCGATTGTAGGATTTTAGCTGTCAATTTCGAATTCTAACTTAGATGAGAGCTTCGATTGTAGGATTTTAGCAGTCAATTTCGGATTCTGACTTAGATATGAGTTCGACTTGGGATTTCGGTTGCGCATTAAGGATTCCGCTTCGATATTAGTTTGATTTCTATTCAGGATTCCGACTTCAATTGTGTTCGATTTAAGTTTTATTAGAGTTCAATTTGGGATTTTAGACATCAATTGGTAATTTTGACTTTGATTGAGTTTGATTTAACTTTGATTTTGGGATTTTGAGCATCGATTAGGGATTCCGTAGTTCAATTGGTGCTCAATTGGGGATCTTGGTGGGCGATTAGGGTTGTTGAGTTCGATTGGTGTTCGACTGGTGTTTGATTTAGCGTTTTCAGTGGCGATTGAGGATTCAGACTTTGATTGGCATTCGATTGGTGTTCAAATTTGATATTTTGCTGGCCAATTGGTCTGATTTGGGATTTATCCAAATTTGATTGCCCTTGTGAACTGTTATTGTGGGATTTGGGACTTCAATTGGGTTAATTTGATTTTTCCCCATTTTGTCTTCAATTGCTTAAATTGGTGTTCAAATTTCGGACATTGCTTTTTTCATTTTTTTTATTTTTCTCAATTTGTCATCTTGCAATTTAATATTATTATTGTATGTAATATTTAAATTATGTATATTCCTCATTTATATTATATAAAATAATATTCAAATTATATGACATAATATATGAACATTTATTTATTTATTATAATATTTGTTTGATTTAAGTGTAAATTATTCATGATTTGATTATATAGTAATGATATATAGTATTATAAATCATAAAATAATATTCATATTATATGAAATAATGTATAGACATTTTGTATGTTAGTATTGTGATTATAAAATGATATGTTGTTAGTAATACCAATATGTTAAAATCAGGGATCTAAATTGCGGCTGTTACGTAACGGATCGGCCGTTACGTAATGGTATCTTGAAGGGCCGATTCCATTACGATGGATGGTTTCAGCTGCATAGACTCTCCACGGTATCGACTATTACTACCGTTACGTAACGGGTAACAGTGGTGTATCGGCCTGTAGACAATATGCCGCCCCCCCCCCGACAATGACAACTGCGAGAACTCACATTTTTTTCTTTTGCTTTTGTGTTCTTCGAACGTTTTTTGGCTTTCCCGAACATCTTTCGCCTCTTCCGAACTTCTTTCGCCTCTTTCGAACTCATCTTGCTCTTCGAATCTAGGGTTCTAGCGTCGTTTGGATCTAGGGTTCCAGGCCTCCAGCGTCGATTTGGATTGCCAATCATGTTGTTGGAGTTTGATTGGAGTTTGATTTGCGATTTGAGTGTTGCCGAGGTTGCGATTTGGGATTCGAGTGTTCTTCGAATGATCGATTTGGGATTTTCGGTGAATTCGGTGGTGTTCGAAGCCGCGCGTTGAAGTCGAAGTCGTAGAGTATTGGAGAAAAGGAGAAGTCGTGGACGACGTGGAGTATTGGGTGATTTCGGTTCGGTGGTGTTTGGCCACCACTTTCCTTATTTTTTGTAATTTGTAAGTCTTTCTATCATTTTAATTGGTATTTAGATTTTCATTATAATTTTTATTTACATCTTTATCTTGTTTTTTTAATTTATTGTCTTATAATTTATTATTATTATTATTGTATGTAACATTTAAATTATGTATATACCTTACCTCCTTTATATTATATATAAAGTAAAAGTAATATAAATATTTATTATTTAGTATAATATTTTTTATTTAAGTTGAATTATTCATGATTTG
>JAULJZ010069200.1:0-13153 GCA_032270985.1 Heliamphora pulchella | reverse complement strand
TGAATTTATAACCTTTTGCCAAAGATTAGTATCTTTATCCTGAAGTGTTTTATTGTAATTACAGGGTTCGGTATCCAATTCTAGCTGGATCTTGTCAAAAGACTCTTTCAAGAATATAGACCGATCATGTTGTTGAACAATCCTCCCACTACGATGAGGCACTACCTGTGCCTATGTGCTAGCAGTAACACGCTGTGTAGAATTTGAACCCTATGCATTAACAGCCTGTTCATTATTTGCACTTGCCCCGATAATTTTCCCACTACGGAGAAACAATGAGATATCAGTAACTTGTGATTCCTCTTTTGTTCTACTAGTATTTTCTCTCATTTTTTTCAGAACAATTTTACTATTGGGCCTGTGGTCCATAATATAATCCTCTTCTAAGAATCGGGTATTAGTGCTAACAATGACCTTCTGATCCTTAGGATTATAAAATAAGCCACCATTCGTTCCATTGGGATACCGCACAAAGAAACAAATTTTTGTTTTTGGTTCTAACTTACACGCGTTCTCTTCCAGCACATGTGTTGGACACCCACAAATTCGAATATATTTCAGACTAGGGTTACACTCGATTCACAATTCTGTGAGAGTAGAAAGTACTAACTTAGAAGGTATCAAGTTCAGAATATAAGTTGTTGTCTTTAATGCAAGTCTCCAAAAAGAATCGGATAATCCTGAATAACTCATCATGGACCTTACCATCTCCATAAGAGTCCTATTCATTCTTTCTGCTACACCATTTTGCTACGGAGTGTCTGGTGCAGTTAACTGAGATATAATTTCTTTTGATGACAAGTAGTCCTTAAACTCTCCAAAGAGGTACTCCCCACCATGGTCAGATCGTAATGATTTGATACTTTTACCCAGATGCTTCTGTACCTCTGTCTTGAATTCTTTAAATTTTTTAAAGTATTCAGACTTACTGTGCATCAGATAAATGTATCTATACCTTAAGTAGTTATCAATAAAACTGACGAACCACTCAAAGCTACCTTTAGCCTAGATTATCATAGGACCACATACATTAGAGTGAATAAGTTCCAACAGTTCTTTAGCTATATAGCTTTTGGCTGAAAAGGGCCTCCTGGTCATTTTACTCTCTAAGCAGGATTCATAGACTAGAAGTTCTTCCACTTCCAATGAACTTAAAGATCCATCTTCTACCAGTCTATTTATCCTTTTCAGATTGACATAATCCAAGCGTAAGTGTCAAAGAAACGTTTAGTTCATTAAAAAAGAAAATTTTTTCTTATATGGTAAATTATATATATTATCCAATTCAGTTAGTTGCAGTGTAGGAGAGATAGGAGATACGACATACAGATCATCCACCAATGTACCAGAATAAATAAAATATTTATTTTTCTTAACAACCACAGAGTCATTAAAATGAACAGAATATTTATCCTTTATTAAACTAGAAACTGAAATTAAATTTCTTCTAATTAATGGTACATAAAGATAATATTTCAGAAGTAAAATTCTATTTTTACTAAAACTGAGAGTAATATCTTCTACTGCAACTGCTGCACCCTTGTGTTATTGCCCATATGTAGATATATTTTCTCATCACTAAGTTTCCTAGTTTCCTAGAACCTCTACAAAGAATTACAGATATGATTAGTGCATCACATATCTACACACCAGGTACCAGTAGATAATATCGCTAAACATGTTTCAACCACCAGTGAATAGAAATTACCTAGTTTGTTCTGCTTATTGTGAAAAATCGGACACTGTTTTTTTCAATGCCCAATCTGGTTAAAGTGATAGCACTTGCCTCTTGGCTTCTTCACACCAATTTTTTGTCCCTTAATTGCTTTTGGATCTGTGCCTCCTTGTTTCTAAACTTTTTTCTTCTTCTTGCCTTTCGGTTTAAAGGAAAAATCTTTTTCAACCACATACATAGAACCTGGCTTCCAAAGAACACCCTCGGCTGCTTAAAGTTTTTTAAGAAGTTCTGCCAATGAAAAATTGAGCTTATTCATGGTATAATTCAGGCAGAATTGCTTAAAACTATCATGCAGTGACTGGGGTATGATATCGACCTGAGTTTTTCTATCATTTTTAGCTCATAGGATCTCTAGTTCATTAAGAAGACTGATCATCTTAAGAATATGATCCCTAACTGGGGTGCCTTTAGCTATGTTTGTATTTATAGGAGACTTCATGGACACCTACCTAGTAGTACGATTTTGATTTTCAAATATTGCTTTGAGATTCATAATCATATCATAGGCACTGGGCATCGACTGATACTGATGCTGCAAAACATTTGACATGAAAGCCAAAATGTAATAGCGAGCCATCTGATAAACTTTCTGTAATTTCTGATGGGCTTGG
This sequence comes from Heliamphora pulchella, assembly GCA_032270985.1. Taxonomy (NCBI): domain Eukaryota; kingdom Viridiplantae; phylum Streptophyta; class Magnoliopsida; order Ericales; family Sarraceniaceae; genus Heliamphora; species Heliamphora pulchella. The sequence goes on along the minus strand of JAULJZ010069200.1, from coordinate 10,804 downwards.
ATTTCCTATTTGGCCGCCCCCTCATCAGGTATTGGTGGACAAATCTCAATTAATACAAACTTATAATCCTCAGTAGTTAAGACAATGTCTAAATTCTTTTTTTAGTCGACATAGTTTGGCCTCGTTAGTTTTTTTTTTGAGTATTGACGCGAGAGCATTGAAAATCATTTTATTTCTGAGAATCACATAATTAAAAATAATTGTTAATTATGATAAGAAAAACTTTGAGTTTATTTTAATTTGGTTCCTTCTACCATTAAAAAAATAAATAAATTTGCCAGCCGCCTGGTATCCTATGAATAGCATGCCTCGATGGAAGGACGTTTGCTATCCATCATTTGTCTAAACATGTCAATTCTTTTTAATTTTACTATAAAGGCAACTGACCCTACCAAGTAAAATTAAATAAATGACATAGTTTCAGTCTAGTAAATAAAGTAGTGACTCAGATAGAGAGGATACTAATTATTTATAGCTAAGTGTTAACCACCACCTAATTCCAAATCAATCACTTCGCAATAAACCCTTCAGATGGAGAAGTGATCTACACTAATAATTATCTAGAATTATCCCTGATGGAGGTTTGTACTGGCGATACCGCAATTAATCGTTTTGATGGGGAGAAAGGTCTTATTACCAACACGCATAATTAATTACATCACCTACAAACTGTTGATGGAGACCGCGGGATTTATTTGTGAATAAATTCTCTCCCACTTAGATTTTTAAATTTTTTTTGAGAGTTATAAAAATATTTTTAATTAAAATAAATTTATTAATTTTAAAAATCACCCGAATTGAAAGAATTCAAAACTTCTTTTCGTGTATACAATTTCAAAGATTTCGGTTTGCCAAATCATATTTTCATGTTTTAATTGGTAACAAATAAAATTCGATGAATGCACAATTTTTTTTTTAACTTTTCAGTTAAAGTAGTGATTAAAGGCATCTAATTATTTTATTTTAGTTATACATTTTTTAAAAATAATTATTTATTTAGATTAAATATTTTTTCATTTAATTAATTCAATATGTAGAATTAATTTTTACATTTTTTCAAGATATCCAATTTAATAAAAAATCATCTTAATTGTGATATTTTGTAAAAAATAAAATATCTAAAGTTTTTTCATTTAATTAAAAAAAATTAATTAAAAAAAGCTTAATTTTATTTTTCTTTACAAAATGTTTAATTAAAATCAAAAATTTTAAATTAATTAAATTAACAGGAATATCTAAAAAATATATATATACATCATCCACGCAGTTTAAAAAAATATAAATGTAAGATATATATATATATATATATATATATATATATATTCCGATTTTATGATCAAATAGAAATTCTGATAAGTTTTAGTCTTCTGTTATCAGATAGGCGTCTAGTGTCTTAATTTTTTAAAATAGCTACTTATCGGCATCTGAATCCTACCAGGACTCCTTGATATGTAGTGTTATACATATATAACACTCCTCGATCAATGTATATCAAAAAAATAGTCCCGGGACTGCTCGAGAACAGCACCACCGCCGGTCACCCATCGGCGCCGCAAGCGCTGCTCCTTTACCGTCACTTCAGGTAGCTTTTGCCTCCACTCCCGAGCTCTGTTTTCGTCCCCGTTTTTTCTAAAATATGTCTCTTGAAAAAGACTATTTTTCTGCCAAAGAATTAGAACGAAAACATCCCAGAAAACATGATCGAAATAACCCGAACAAGCTGCCGCCGCCGCTGCACAGCCGCTACCGCTGTTGTTTTTTCCCTTCTTTTGTGGTTATTTCGACTCCCGTTTCTGTTTGAAAAATAGCATTGATATCTAGTAACATGTTGCTTCGAAGAATGCTTTGAAAACTGTCCCAAAAGCCTCAAAAAATAACCCATGCGCCGTCGCCTATGGTCGGTGCTTGTTTAGTTTTTTCTGCCTATTTTTAGCTACTGCTTTTTCAATCTTTTTGGACTATTTTTTAGTAGTATTTTATTGCTATTTTATACCTAAAAAATTGTTCAAAACTAGTCTCAAAAACATTACAAAAAATATAAAAAAATGGCCCTGAATTGCCGGCGGTGGTGCCGACGGTGGGCTGTTTTTGTGCTGATTTTTTTAGTGTTTTTCGGATCTATTTTAATACTGTTTTTAAACCTTAATATTGCAGAAAAAATTACTAAAAAACCTGTCAAAAAATTATGAAAAAACCACTGCGATTCATGGTCCGTAAATCCCGAAACCACCGCCGGTGCCGCCGCTTATTCTTCGTGTTATTCAAACCTTCAAATTTGTTCTTATTTTTCTTTCTAATAAATTAAAAAAAAAACTTAAAAACCATATAAGTTTTACATCGAAACCTACGTTCCATAGGCTCATATTCAATCTAAAAAACTTAAACTATCACGATCAACCCTCGTGATTAAAAATTAATTAAATCATTATCCAAACCATTCAATCAAATATAAATATAACGATGATCATAAAATCGGAATTAGAACGCCTGCAAAATAAAGTTAGCACAGTTCTAAATCTACTCGATCCCTTGATAAATCGTAAACAAAAAATATAACCGCTTTTATACCAATTGTTGGAGGCAAACTGCTAAGATCATTGATTTGTAAACGATTTTTCAAAAATAAAAACTGGACGGGCAATCACCAAAATAGGTTCCAAATTAAAACTTTTGATGTCGAATCATCGAGATAAAACCCGTGCAACGACCCTGCTCGGACCCAATTAGTAAAAGATAGTCCACGAGGCCATATGGTACGGAGAAGGTTTAAAATCCTAATTCGAATCGAAAACTCTAAGTTTGGACCGAAAACCTTAAAAAGGTTTAAAACTCAGACAACAAAACCTCAGCACCCGGAGAGTCTCCCAATATTCTAAATGAAGTGAATATCATGAAATAATGAATTAAAAATAAAAATCCTTATAAATAGAGTAAAATGACTATTTTGCCTCTAGTATAGGAAAAAATCTTAAAAACTCAAATTTTGACACATGGATACCCTAAATCAAGGATTTAAGTATAATTAAGTAGAAAAGGACAAAATAACATCAAAAATGACAAAAACACCCCTTAGTGGCCGACCACCTTAGGAAGAGGGCCAAAAAGTGACTTTTTGCTTTCTTTTTAGCTTAAAATGATGATAAAGATATTAAATTAAGTTTTATGATGATTCAATACATGTTGAACAAGTAATATACATAATAATATAGTGTTATAGGTCAACAAAAGCAAACAAATCATTATTGAAATTTATACACAACAAAATAAGTCAAAAAGTTATATGTTACCAAAATAACTTAATTTGACTTAAAAGACTATATCTATTTAATCAACTGCTATGGAAACTATGATAATATATGAAAATACTATATTTATCATAAACATACTAAAATAATAGGTCTCGGTAGGAAAATCCACCAAAAAGATACATCAAATTAACTTTTAAAGCATTTTCTTGCAAAAAAAGGCGCGCAAACTAATGCAAAACTCCTTGTGTGATGTGGGCCCCAAATAGCCTACTAGCCATATATCCCTTCCCCATATCTAATGTATATGTTAGGGTTGGTTTACTAAAAATCATGTTTTTAGTATTTAATTTTATTTTAATAAAATTAATTTTTTATTTTATGAGAATCATTATGAGTAATGTATGCATATAATTTATTTGTTATGTATGGATATCCAATATTCTGTATAGTATTTAATCTGGTGTGTAGAGTACGACTTGCACACAAATGATCAGATTTTAAGTTTTTACAAAATATAAGTTTTATGTTTACAGTTTAGATGAAAATGGACATACCATCGGTACGACTGTGGAACAGAGTTTTAGTAGGCCTGTCTTGTTTACGAAAAATAATAATAGTATCGTCTATTGTTCCGACTCTCTGTGCTAGTATACTCTATGTGTATTGAAAGGGATATTTGGGGTAATTAATTTTGTACTTACTATAAAAATTAATTCACATCTTAAGGTTATTATGAATAGTATTTATCCTATTAATTTTGAAATAATTATTGATTTGCATATATTTAATATTCAATATTTTGATTCATTAGAGGGTGTGATCTTATATAGGTCTATATTTTTGGTGAGTTGGATATCGGTATTAATTATATGGCAAATATTAATTATTGACGAAATTCACGCCCCGAATAATCAGGATTGACGATACCCCCTTAAGGATGCTTATAAGTTTTGACTGGGTCAAACCCTGCAGGTGGATTTGATTAATCTGGCGGTCAAATAAGTTAAGCGGAAGGGTTTAAAAAATATCAAGATGTCGATTAAAATTAAATTATCAGTAATTAAATTTAATGGGCAGGTATCAAAAATCTTAACGTGGGGAGAAATTGTATACATTTAATAACAGGAGCTCAATGCAAGAAGATATTGAGATTATGGGTCAGAGTGCAATTATAGTTCTTTAGTGGTGCGAACTATAATTCAGTCTTTTATGAAAATTGTAGAAACCGCTGCGTTTTTTCATAATTGTAGAAACCGCTGCGTCTTTTCATAATTGCAGAAACCGCTGGTAGGCATCTGTGTTCCACTAGAAGTCTTACTCATAATTACTCCCCAGGTCCCTGCTGTATCCCTATATATATACGGGTAGGCTAAACCAGTTTTGTATGATTGGTATCTCATATTTTGTCTTTCAAGATAAAAAATATCTGGGTTCTGCCGGTACGAATTCTCGATAATCCATAGCCCACATTACGTTCGAGAATCGCGTAAGGAAATACAGTAGAAGATCTAACAGGAGTTTCAACTCGAAATCAAATCGTAGTTGAAGAATCGATCGACAAAAAGTATTCTTCTAAATTAACTTTGGTTGCACAGGTTTTATTTTGATCGTTCGACGTCAAAAGTTTTATTTGGAGCCCGTTTTGGCGTTTGCCCGTCCAGCTAATATTTTACCGAAAATCGTTTACAAAAACAATGATATTGGCAGTTTTGCCTCCAATAATTGGTATTAGAAGCGTTTTGTTTTTTGTTTTTGGTTATCGGGGTCGGGTAGTTTTATAATTGTTACTAACTTTGTTTTGCAGACGTTCTAATCCCAATTTTATGATCATCATTTTATTTTCATATTTAATTAAATCCGTGGATGATGATTTAATTTAATTATTTTTTTAACTACAAGGGTTGATCGTGGTAGATTGATTGTGAACTCTACGGAGGCATACGATCAATGTAATACTTATTGTTTTTCGGTTTCTAGTTATTGTATATTTTTTTAATTTTATGTAATCGCAAAAAAAAGAGAATGAAGAACAAGTGGAAGAACGAAGGCGGCGGCAACCGACGGTGGTTGGCGGCAGCAATCGACGGTGGTTCGGGCGGTTTTAGCCGCGGTTTTTAGGTTGCTTCACAGTTTTTTTTTTCAAGTTTTTTTTTTCTAGAAAAAAAAAGAGGAAATCAAAACAGCTACCGCAATAGCCAAACGCTGCTTTAAAGCAGCGGCGCAATCTAGCCGCAGAAGCAAACAGCTGGCGGATTCCACCAGTAGTGTTTGGAAAAGCTATTTTTTATTCATGGTAAAAAGTGGTGCTATCACCAATTTTCCAAGCAAACCGCTAAACAGTTTGCGCCAGCGCAAACAATTCAGCCATTTTCAAAGCAATTCCACAGGCGCTGTTTTCCAAGCAGGCTTCAGTGCAGATTCCCAACCAAAACAGAAGCCCAGGCGCAGCAGCTTTCCAATTACTAAAGGATCCAGTAAGCAAGTGGTTTCCAATCCTTTTTTTTTTCGAAACCGCTAGATTGGAATTAAACCCAGCGGTGCAATCCAGCCAGATTCCATGCTGTTGCAGCAGTTTCCTGCCAAACGCTGCCTTAAGGCAGCAGAGCTGTCTTTCCAGGCTGTTTCGGTTGCAGTTTTTCTCCAAAGAAGCAATTCCCAGCAGTGTTTCGGCAATCAAACACAAGCTGCGGCAATCCCAGGCGCTTTCCTAGGCGGTTTCCACGGCAATAAGGGGCTGTTTGGTTGGAAGGGGCTGTTTGATTGATAAAGGGCAGCAGTCTCATGATGTTACTTGGACACAAAGTTAATTCAGATACAGATTGAATCATTGCAACTTATCCTTTTAAAACAAGATACTGAAACTCTTTAGAGTTTCAGATGGATCATAAAATCAAGATATTTTTTTATTTATCTTGTATTTAATTTTTTTTATATTAACTGCGTAAATGATAAATATTGGCTTTATTTATCCTGTTAATTTAATTAATTCGAATATTCAGTTTTAATTAAAATATTTTGTAATAGAAAATAAAATTAAGTTTTTTTAATTAATTAATTTTAATTAAATGAAAAAATTTTAAATATATTTTTTTACAAAATATTACGTTTAAGATGATTTTTTTAAATCAGATATCTTGAAAAAACGTGGGAATTAATTTTAAATTTTGAATTAATTAAATAAAAAAAATTAAATCAAAATAAATTATTATTTTTTGAAAATTGTGAAACAAAAAATAAAATAAATAAATGCCTTTAATCACTACCTTAACTGAAAAGTTAAAGAAAAAATTATGCATTTATTAAATTTTATTGATATGCATTTAAACACGAAAAGATAGTTTGATAAACCAGAATCTTTGGAATTGTGTACACAGGAAGATGCTTGATTTTAAAAATCTAAGTAGGAGAAGGAATTTATTCACAGATAAATTTCGCGATCTCCATCACAGTTTGTAGGCGATGCAATTAAACCCTGCATGTTGGCAGTAAGGCCTTCCTCCCCATTGGACAGATTAATTGCCGTATAGTCAATACAAACCTCCTTTAGGGATAATTCTGGATAATTGTTAGTGTAGATCACTTCTCAATCTGAAGGGTTCATTGTGAAGCGATTGATTTGGAATTAGGTGATGGTTAACACTTAACTGTATATATTAGTATCATCTCCATCGGAGTCACTGCTATTATATATTGGACCGAAACTATGTCAGCTATTTAATTTTACTTGGCATGGTCAGGTGCCTAGATAGTAAAATTAAAAGGAATTGACCTGTCTGGTCTTATGATGGATAGTAGACGTCCACCCATCGTGACATGCTATTCATAGGTTACCAGGCTGCTGGCGAATTAATTCTAAAATGGTAGAGGGAACCAAATTAAAATAAATTCAAAATTTTACTCATTATAATTAACAGTTTTATTTAATTATGTGATTCTCAGGATTAAAATAGCTATCAACCCACTCGCTTCAATACTCAAAGAAAACAAACTTACGGGACCAAATTTTGTTGACTGGAAAAGTAACTTGGATATAATTTTAACTACAAATGGTATTTCTTCAATACCAGAAAATGTGTTTATTTCTTAAAAGGGTTCTTTATCTGGGTCGAAAGGCATAAAGAAGAAAAAGGTTCAGAAACAAGAAAACACAATTTTCAGGGTAGTTAATGGGCCATGGACTGGTGTGAAAAAGCCAAAAGATAGATGTTTTCACTGCAACCAAACCCAGCACTGAAAAAAGCTGTCTAGTATTTCTCATAAGGCAGAACAAACAGCGTAATTTCTGTTCACTAGTTGTGAAAACATGTTTAGCGGTGTTATCTACCGGTACCTGGTGTGTGGATACGGGAGCTTCTAATCATGTCTGTAATTCATTGTAGGGGTTTCAAAAAACCCGACAAGTTAGTGATGGGGAGATTTACCTACATATGGGTAATAATACAAAAGTAACAACAATTGCAGTAGGAGATATCACTCTCAGTTTTGGTAGAGATCGAATTTTAATATTGAGAGATTGTCTTTATGTACCTGCCATTAGAAGGAACTTAGTTTCCGTTTCTGGATTAGTTAAAGACGGATATTTGGTTTATTTTAATAACTCTATAGTTATTAAGGATAATAAATGGGTTATCTATTTTGGTACATTGGTGGATGATCTTTATATTATTACTCTAATTTTTCCTACACTACAACTGACTGAAACGAATAATACATCTATATTACCATATAAGAGAAAGTTTCCTTCTTTAATGTACCAAACGTTTCTTAGGCACTTACGCTTGGGTCATATTAATCTAAAAAGAATAAACAAACTGATAGTAGATGGACCTTAGAATTCATTAGAAGTGGAGGCACTTTTAGTCTGTGAATCTTGTTTAGAGGGTAAGATGACCAAGAGGCCCTTTTCGGCCAAAGTCTATAGAGCTAAAGAACTGTTGGAGCTGGTTCATTCTGATGTGTATAGTTCTATGACAATCTGGGTAAGAGGTGGTTTTGAGTATTTCATCAGTTTCATTGATGACTACTCAAAGTATGGATACATTTATCTGATGCACCGTAAGTCTGAATGCTTTGAAAACTTTAAAAAATTCAAGGCGGAGGCAGAGGAGCGTCTGGGTAAAAATATCAAATCACTACGATTCGACCGTGGTGGGAAATACCTCTTTGGAGAGTTTAAGGACTATTTGTCATTAGAGGGGATTACATTTCAGTTGACTGCACCTAGCACTCCACAGCAGAATGGTGTAGCAGAAAGAAGGAATATGACTCTTATGGAGATGGTAAGGTCAATGATGAGTTATTCAGGTTTACCAGATTCATTTTGGGGACTCGCTTTAGAGATAACGGCTTACATTCTAAACTTGGTACCTTCTAAGTCAGTACCTTCTACTCTCACAGAATTGTAGACCGGAAGTAAGCCTAGTCTGAAACACATTCGGATATGGGGGTGTCCAGCACATGTGCTGAAAGGGAACGCGGGTAAGTTGGAACCAAGGACAAATGTCTATTATTTTGTAAGCTATCCCAAGGGAATGAAAGGTGGTCTATTTTATAACCCTAAGGATCAGGAGGTCATTGTTAGTACCAATGCCCGATTCTTAAAAGGGAATTAAATTATGGATCACAGGCCCAATAACAAAATTATTCTAGAAGAACTTAAAAAAAAAACTAGTAGAACGAAAGAGGAACTACAAGTCACTGATATTCTATTACCTCGTTGTAGTGGAAAGATTATTGGGACATGTGTAAATCAAGAATAGGGTGTTAATGCACAGGGTTCAGATTCTGCACAGCCTGTTACTGCTAGTACATAGACACAGGTAGTGCCTTGCCGTAGTGGGAGGGTTATTTATCAATCTGATCGGTATATATTTTTGGGAGAGTTATTTGACAAGATCCTGACAGAACTAGATACCGAGTCCTGTAACTAGAAGCACTAAAAGATAAAGATGCAGATCTTTGGTAAAGGGTTATGAATTCAAAGATGGAATCTATGTATTCCAATCAGGTTTGGGAACTTATAGAACCACTTGAAGGGATAAAATCCATTGGATGCAAGTGAATCTACAAGAAGAAGAGAGGAGTAGATGGGAAGGTTGAAACCTTCAAAGTTAGGCTTGATGCTAAAGGGTTCACTCAGAAAGAAGGGGTCGATTATAAGGAAACCTTTTTGTCGGTAGCCATGCTTAAGTCTATCTGGATTCTCTTATCCATTGCCGCTCATTTCGATTACGAAATCTGGCAAATAGATGTCAAAATGGCTTTCCTTAACAGAAGCCTTAACAAGTGTATCTATATGATACAACTAGACGGATTCATTGCAAAGGGCCAAGAACACATGCTGTGTAAGATTATGAGATCTATTTATGGACTTAAGCAGGCATCGAGGTCTTGGAACACTCAGTTTGATCAAGCTATAAAGTCTTACGGTTTCGATCAAAATTTGGATGAGTCCTAAGTGTACAAGAAGCGTTACGGAAGCGTGGTGATCTTCCTGATACTTTATGTAGACGATATCTTGCTCATTGGAAATGATGTGGGGGCCTTATCTACAGTTAAAGTATGGTTATCTGGGCAATTCGATATGAAGGACTTGAGAGAAGATAGTCACATACTTGGAATCAAGCTTGTGCGAGATCGAAAACAAAGGATGTTGGTCTTATCACAAGCAAAGAATATCGATGATATCCTTACTCGTTTTAGCATGCAGGATTCTAAGAAAGGGTTTCTCCCTTTCAGGTATGAAATCACTATATCCAAGGATCAGTGTCCTAAGACACCTGATGAGATAAGAAGATGAAGGCGGTTCCTTATGCTTCGGCAGTAGGAAGCCTCATGTATGCTATGCTTTGCACTAGACCCGACATCTGCTTTGCCGTTGGCATGGTTAGCAGATATCAGTCTAACCTAGGACAGGAGCATTGAACTACAGTAAAGAATATAATTAAGTACCTAAAAAAGACTAAGAATTATATGCTGGTTTAGCAGGCAGATAGTTTAGTACCTTTGGGATACACAAACTCAGATTTCTAATCAGACAGGAATTTTCGTAAGTCTACTTTGAGGATATGTGTTTACCTTAGGAGATGGAGCTATAAGTTAGAAGAGTATCAAGCAATCCTGCATTGCTGATTCCACTATGGAGGCAGAGTATGTGGCAGCTTCTAAAGCAGCCAAGGAGGTCGTTTGGCTCAGGAACTTCCTGTTGGATCTAGATGTGGTACTTTCAGTTCCCGTTGACTTTTACACTTTACTGTGACAATAGCAGAGTAGTTACAAACTCGAAGGAGCCAAGGGTCCATAAGAAAGGCAAGCACATTGAGCATAAGTATCACCTGATACGAGTAATTGTACAGAGAGGTGATATTGTTGTGACCAAGATTGTATTAGGAGACAACCTTGCAGATCCTTTTACAAAGAGCATACCGGCTAAGACTTTTGATAGTCATGTAGATGGCATGGGAGTCAGATGTATGGCACCATGATTTTGAGTATAAGTGGGAGATTGTTAGGGTTGGTATACTAAAAATCATGTTTTTAGTATTTAATTTTATTTT
>JAULJZ010069179.1:0-13154 GCA_032270985.1 Heliamphora pulchella | reverse complement strand
TAATCAATTTTCTTTCCAGTTGAAATTTTTTGGGGTTTAAAATAAATACATTTTGATGATTTGAGTCGTTTATTTTATTATTCTTAATTTATATATTATTATTTTAAAAAATTAAATTGATCCAATATCGTAAACTATCTTAACAAATCACATTTACGTTAATAAAAAAAAGTTACGATATCTATTTTATTAATCATTTTATTAATACAAATGTAATTTATTTTGGCGGTTAACGATATCCGATTAATTTGAATTTTTATGATAATAATATGTAAATTAAGAACAATAAAATAAACGGCTTAAATCATAAAAATGTATTTTAAATTTGTGGTTCTTCTTCTTCAAATCATAAAAACGGCTGTATATTTTGCCCCAAATCTCATTTTTGGTTCTTCTTCTTCTTCCTTAAAATTTGTGGGTTTATTCAAATGTTGAGCAAATCTCCACATAATTGAAATACGTTCCAAGAATGGCTGGCTGATGCCGCCAACGGCACCTAACACGGCGACTTCTGGCTGGCGTGTGGTGCAGTGGGGGTGGTGGCACCATGAGAGGGTGGTGGCGACAGCATGGCCTGCGAGAGAGAGAGAGAGATATATATATACAACATGGGATTCCATCTCGCAATGAATTAGAGCTCAATGACGGTGATGGTGTGTGCAGAAGGGTGGTCTCACGGCGGTGATGGTGTGTGCGACTGTGGCGTGGTGAGAAAGAGGGAGGGAGAGATACACACAGGGAGATGGAGAGGGAAAGGGAGTATATAAATATACACATATACATATAGAGAAGAGAGAGATGACAGAGAGAGATAGAGAGAGGAAGAGACGGAGGGAGAGAGACCGGTAGTGGAAGTTGTCAAAGGATGCTCCGGCGACAGTGGATGATGTCATCGGCGGTGGTGTGGCCTGGCGGTGGTGTCGTAGCTGGGGGAGAGGGAGAGCGACCGAAGGTTAGCAAGAGAGAGAATCGAGACAATGAGATAGAGAGGAGAGAGAGAAAGAGACAGATTGTGGGGGTATTTCTGTCATTCAAACTTTTCTATTAACGCAGTTTAATAGTAATAAACGCCAAGGGGTGACAATGTAATTATCCAAAACGTGTGAGTTTGACTGTATTTGACTGAAACCTTAGGGGAGATTAGTGTAATTTATCCTAAAATTAATTACCTAAATGTGTCCCGTTTAATACACAAAGTGTACTAGCACAGATAGTCAGAACAATAGACGACGCTATTATCTGTTCCCCATTTCCAAGACAGACCTACTAAAAGTCTGTGCTACAATCGTACCGATGGTATGCTTATTTCCATCTAAACTGTGAATATAAAACTTATATTCTGTAAGAACCTAAAATCTGATCTTCTGTATGCAAACTGTACTCTACACACCAGATTAAATACTGTACAAAATAAAGGACATTTATGCATAACATTAAAGAAATTATATTGCATACATTACTTATTAAGATTCTCATAACATAAAAAATTAATTTTATTAAAATAAAATTAAATACTAAAAACATTGTTTTCAGTGTACAACTCTAACAATCTCCCACTTATACTTAAAACCATGCTGCCATGCATCTGACTTTCATGTCCTTTATATGACTATCAAAAGTCTTAACCGGTAAGCTCTTTGTAAAAGGATCTACAAGATTATCTCCCGATGCAATCTTGGTCATGCAATATCACCCATTTGTACAATTTCTCGTATTAGGTGTACTTACGCTCAATGTGTTTTCTTTTCTTGTGGACTCTTGGTTCCTTCGAGTTTGCAACCACTCCGCTATTGTCATAATAAAGTGTAATAGCCGACTGAACTGAAGGGACCACGTCTAGATCTAACTGAAAGTTCTTGAGCCAAACGGCCTCCTTGGCTGCTTCAGAAGCTACCACGTACTCAGCCTCCATGGTGAAATCAGCAATACAGGACTGCTTGATACTCCTCCAACTAATAGCTCCACCTCCTAAGGTAAACACACATCCTAAGGTAGACTTACGAAAATTCTTGTCTGACTGTAAATATAAGTCTGTGTACCCTAAAAGAACTAGACTGCCTGTCTGGTAAACCAACATATAATCCGTAGTCATTTTCAGGTACTTAATTATATTCTTTACCGCAATCCAATGCTCCTGTCCTAGGTTAGACTGATATATGCTAACTATGCCAACGGCAAAACAAATGTCAGGTCTAGTGCATAACATAGCATACATTAGGCTTCATACTGTCGAAGTATAAGGAACTATCTTCATCTTCTCTATCACATCAGGTGTCTTAAAACACTGATCCTTCGATAGAGTGATTCCATACCTGAAAGAAAAAAATTATTTTTTGGAATCCTGCAAGCTAAAACGAGTAAGGATATTATCGATATACTTTGCTTGTGATAAGCCCAATATCTTTTATTTTCGATCTTGCACAAGCTTGATCCCAAGAATATGACTGGTTTCTCCTAAATCTTTCATATCGAACTGCTCAGATAACCATATTTTTACCATAGATAATGTTCTCACATCGTTTTCGATGAGCAAGATATCATCTACATAAAGTACTAGAAAAATTACCACGATTCTGTCACGCTTCTTGTACACACAGGACTCATTTGGACTTTAATCAAAACCTTAAGATTTTATGGCTTGATCAAACTGAGTATTCCAAGACTTTGATACCTGCTTAAGTCCATAAATGGATCTCTTAAACTTACACAATATGTGCTCGTAGTCATTTGCTATAAAATCGTCTAGTTATACTATATAGATACACTCGTCAAGAGTTTCGTTAAGGAAAGCTGTCTTGACATCCATTTGCTAGATTTCGTAATCGAAATGAACAGCAATGGATAAAAGAATCCGGATAGACTTAAGCATGGCTACCGGCGAAAAAGTTTTCTTATAATCGATCCCTTCTTTCTGAGTGAACCCTTTTGCAACAAGTCTAGCTTTGAAGGTTTCAACCTTTTCGTCTGTGCCTCTCTTCCTCTTGTAGATCTACTTGCATCCAATGAGTTTCATCCCTTCAGGTGGTTCTACAAATTCTCAGACCTAATTGGAATATATAGATTCCATCTCAGAATTCATAGCCTTTTACCAAAGATCTGTATTTTTTTCCTGAAGTGCTTCATTGTAATTACAGGGTTCGGTATCTAGTTATGCCAGGATCTTGTCAAAAGATTATCTTAAGAACATATACCGATTAGGTTGGTGAATACCCCTCCCACTACGACGAGGCACTACATGTGTCTGTGTACTAGCAGTAATACGCTATGTAGAATCTGAACCCTGTGCATCAGTACCCTATTCATGATTTGCACCTGTCCCAATAATTCTCCCACTATAACACGACCATGGGTTATTAGTGACTTGTGGTTCCTTTTTCGTTCTACTGGTATTTCTCTTATTTCTTCCAAAATAATATTACTTTTGAGTCTGCGGTCCATGATATAATCATCTTTCAAGAATCGAGCATTTGTACTAACAATGATCTTATGATCCTTAGGATTATAAAATAGGCCACCATTGGTTCTCTTGAGATACCCCACAAAGAAACAGACTTTTGTTCTTGGTTTTAACTTACCTGCATTCTCTTTCAGCACATGTGTTGGACACTCCTAAATTCGAATATGTCTCAGACTAGGTTTACGCACAGTTCACAATTTTGTGGGAGTAGAAGTTACTGACTTAGAAGGTACCACATTTAGAGTGTAAGTCGCTGTCTCTAATGCGAGTTCCCAAAACGAATTGGGTAAACTGAATAACTCATCATAGATCTTACCATCTCCATTAGATTCATGTTTTTTCTTTCTACTACACCATTCTGCTGCGAAGTGCTTAGTGTAGTCAACTAAGATATAATTCCTTCTGATGGCAGGTAGTCCCTAAACTCTCCAAAGAGATACTCGCCATCACGATTGGATCGTAGTGATTTGATACTGTTACCGAGACGCTTCTCCGCCTCCCTCTTGAATTTTTTAAATTTTTCAAAGCATTCAGACTTACGGTGCATCAAATAAATGTATCCATACCTTGAGTAGTTATCAATGAAACTGACGAAGTACTCAAAGCAACATCTAGCTCGGATTGTCATAGGACCATACACATCAGAGTGAACTAGTTCCAACGGTTCTTTAGTTCTATAGCCTTTGACCGAAAAGAGCCGCTTGGTTATCTTGCCCTTTAAACAGGATTCACATACTGAAAGTGCCTCTACTTCTAATGAACTCAAAAGTCCATCTGCTACCAGTCTGTTTATCCTTTTTAAATTAATATGACCCAAGCGTAAGTGGCAAAGAAATATTTGATTCATTAAAGAAGGAAACTTTCTCTTATATGATAAATTAGATGTGTTATTCAATTTAGTTAGTTGCAGTGTAGGAGAGATAGGAGATACGACATACAGATCATCCACCAATATACCAAAATAAATAAAATATTTATTTTTATTCACAATCACAGAGTTATCAAAGTGAACAGAATATTTGTCCTTTATTAAACTCAAAACTAAAATTAAATTTTTTCTAATCAAAGGTACATAAAGACAATTTTTTAGAAATAGTATCCTATCTCTACTAAAGCTAAGAGTGACATCTCCTACTGCAACTTCTGTCACCCTTGTATTATTACCCATATGTAAGTATATTTTTTCATCACTGAGCTGCCGGATTTCATGGAACCTCTACCAAAAATTGCAAACATGATTAGTGGCTCCCGTATCTACACACCAAGTTTCGGTAGATAACACCACTAAACATGTTTCAACCACCAGTGAACAGAAATTACTTGGTTTGTTCCACTTACTAAGAAAAATCGGACACTGCTTTTTTCAATGCCAAAACTTGTTACAGTGATAGCATTTACCTCTCGGCTTCTTCACACTAACTTTTGGTCCCTTAAACTCTCCAAAGAGGTACTCCCCACCATGGTCGGATCGTAGTGATTTGATATTTTTACCTAGACGCTTCTCCACCTCTGACTTGAATTCTTTGAATTTATCAAAGTATTCAGACTTACGGTGCATCAGATAAATGTATCCATACCTTGAGTAATCATCAATAAAACTGACGAAGTACTCAAAACTACCTCTATCTCGGATTGTCAAAGGACCACACACATCAACGTGAATCAGTTCCAACGGTTATTTAACTCTATAGTCTTTGGCCGAAAAAAGCCCCATGGTCATCTTACCCTCTAAGTAGGATTCACAGACTGTAAGTACCTCCACTTCTAATGAACTCAAAAGTCCATCTACTACCAGTCTATTTATCTTTTTTAGATTAATATGACTCAAGCGTAAGTGCCAAATAAATGTTTGGTTCATTAAAGAAGGAAACTTTCTTTTATATGGTAAATTAGATGTGTTATTCAATTTAATTAGTTACAGTGTAAGAGAGATAGGAGATACAACATATGGATCATCCACCAATATACCAAAATAAATAAAATATTTATTTTTCTTTACAACCACAAAGTTATCAAAATGAACAGAATATTTGTTCTTTATTAAACTCAAAATTGAAATTAAATTTCTTCTAATCGAATGTACATAAAGACAATCTTTTAGAAGTAGTATCCTATTTCTACTAAAGTTGAGAGTAACATCTCTTACTGCAACTCCTCTTACCCTTGTATTATTGTCCATATATAGGTATATTTTTTCATCACTGAACTACCTGGTTTCATGAAACCCTTGCAAAAAATTACAGACATGATTAGTGACTCTTGTATTTACACACCAGGACTCGGTAGATAACACCACTAAATATGTTTCAACCACCAGTGAACAGAAATTACTTGGTTTGTTCTACATATTGAGAAAAATCGGACACTATTTTTTTCAATACCCAAACTAGTTACAGTGATAGCACTTGCCTCTCGGCTTCTTCACACCAGCTTTTTGTCTCTTAACTTCTTTTAGACATGTGCCTCCCAGTGTCTAAGTCTTTTTCTTCTTCTTGTATTTTAGCTTAAAGGAAGAACCTTTCTCAACCGCATACATAGAATCTGGCTTTCTAAGAACACCCTTGACTGCTTAAAGTTTCTTAAAAGTTCTGCCAATTAAAATTTGAGCTTGTTCATGGTATAGTTCAGATAGAACTGCTTAAAACTTTCAATCAGTGACTGGAGTATAATATCGACCGGGGTTTTCCCGTCAATTTCAGCTCCTAGAATCTCCAATTCATTCAGAAGACTGATCATCTTCAAAACATTATCCCTAACTGGGGTGTCTTCAGCCATGTTTGCATTCATTAGAGATTTCATGACCACCTGCCTAATAGCACGATTTTGATCCCTAAATATTTTTTTAAGGTACATAATCATGTCATATGCACTGGGCATAGACTGATGTTGATGCTGCAAAACATTTGACATTGAAACCAAAATGTCACAGCGAGCCATCTGATCAGCTTTCTGCCACTTCTGACGGGCCTGAATTTTCTATTCGATCGCCCCCACATCAGGTATTGATGGACATATCTCAGTTAACACAAGTTTGTAATTCTTAGTAGTTAAGACAATATCCAAATTTCTTTTCCAATCAACATAGTTCAGTCTCATATGTTTGTTTTCTTTGAGTATTGAAGCGAGTGAGTTGAAAGGCATTTTAATTCTGAAAATTACATAATTAAAAATACCGTTAATTATGACAACTAATACTTTGAATTTATTTTAATTTGGTTCCCTCTACCATTTTAAAAGAAATTCACTAGCAGCCTGGTACCCTATGAATATCATACCTCGATGGGAGGACGTCTACTAATCATCGTATATCTAGACAGGTAAATTCCTATTAATTTTATCTAGGCAACTGACCCTACTAAGTAAAATTAAATAGTTGATATAGTTTCGGTCTAATATATAATAGTAGCGACTCAGATGGAGATGATACTATTATATACAGTTTAACTATCACCTAATCCCAAATCAATCTCTTCGCAATAAACCCTTCAGATGAAAAAGTGATCTACACTAACAATTATTCAGAATTATTCCTATAAGAGGTTTGTACTGGCGATATCGCAATTAATCTGTCCAATAGGAAGGAAGGCTTTACTGCCAACACGCAGGATTTAATTACACCACCTACAAACTAGTAATGAAGACCGCGGGATTTATCTGTGAATAAATTTTCTCATTCACTTAGATTTTTAAAATATTTTTTATGGTTATAAAAATTTGTTTAATTAAAATAAATTTATTTATTTCAAAAATCATACCATCTGAAAGAATTAAATATCTTTTCGTGTACACAATTCTAAATATTCTGGTTTGTCAAACCATCTTTTCATATTTCAATGCAGAATAAATAAAATTTAGTAAATACACATTTTTTTTTTCAACTTTTCAGTTAAGATAGTAATTAAAGATATTAAGTTATTTTATTTTTCGTTACACATTTTTTGAAAAATAACAATTTATTTAGATTAAATATTTTTCTATTTAATTAATTCAAAATTTGAAATTAATTTCTATGTTTTTACAAGATATCCGATTTAATAAAAAATCATCTTAAATGTGATATTTTGTAAAAAAAATGAAATATCTAAAAAAAATTTATTTTAATTAAAAAACTTAATTTTATTTTTCTTTACAAAATATTTAATTAAAATTAAAATTTTAAAATTAATTAAATTAACAGAAAAATATAAAATAGATATGCATCATCCATGCAATTTATATGAATATAAATGCAAGATATGTATATATCTCGATTTTATGATCGAATCGAAACTCTGAAGAGTTTCAGTCTCCTATTGAAAATAAGCTACAAGAATCCTATTCTGAACTAGTTTCTTGTATTTCGATTGCCTCAGGTTTCTCTGATACATTATGATATACAAATATATGGTATGAGAATCAAAACATATCAAAATATCATATCAAAATAGCCCCGAACCAACTCCACCACCGCTAGCGTCGCCCATGCCGTTGGCTTCAGGCGGCTTTTGCCGCCTCCTCTGTGCTCCATTTTTTACGTTGTTTTTTTTTTAAGAAAATAGCTCTCGAAATATAGTATTTTTTTGTCAAAAAACCAGACCGAAAACAGTTCAAAAAACGGCCATCAAAACAGCCCAAAGCCGCCGCCGCCGTTACCTGCACCGCCTCCCATTTGGGCTTTTTTTGATAGTGTTTTTACTCCCATTTTTTTTAAAAAAATAGCATTAATATTCAGAAACATGTTGCTTCAAAGAACACCTCGAAAATAGTCCCGAAAAAGCCCCGAATAGTGCCACCGCTTGTCGCTGGAAATCGCATGTTTTCCCTACTTTTTGCCGCCTGTTTGGTCTGGTTTTTTAATATTTTTAATAGTATTTTAAGGTATGTTTGATGCTATTTTATGAGTAAAAAATTGCTTAAAAACTAGTCCCCAAAAACGTCTCAAAAAATCAACAAAACTAGCCCTGAACCGCCGCTGGCAAAGCCGCCGGTGGTAGGCTGTTTTTGTCGATTTTTTCTGCTGTTTTTGACTTATTCTTGCTACTATTTTTAATGCATAAATTCTGTAGAAACTCACGAGAAAAAATTATTTTAAAACTGTTAAAAACTTACCACGATCTGTGACCTGAAAAAATTCGAAACCACCGCCAGTGCCGCCGCTTGTTCTTCGTGTTCTTGAATATTCATACATGTTCTTAAATATACTAAACTGATATTTAAAGCTATGATACCAATTATTGGAGACAAAACTGTCAAAATTATTATTTTTGTAAATAATTTTTAATAAAAAATAACTGACGTGCAATCGCCAAAACGGGCTCTAGATAAATTTTTTTAATGTCGAACGACCAAAATAAAAACCCGTGCAACCACAGTTAATTTAGAAGAATACCTTTTGGTCAATTCTTCAACTACGATTTTGATTCCAAGTTGAAGCTCCCGTCAGATTTTCTACTGTATTCCCTTATGCGATTTTCGAATGTAGTGTGGGCTACAATCCTTCGAGAACTCGTACTGGTAGAACTTGGTCAGCTTTGCTCTTGAAGACAAGTTATGAATTTGGTTCAGTCTACCCGCATATTTATTAGGTTAAAGTAGGGTCCTATAGCGTAATTATGACAAAGACTTCTAGTGTAACCCAGATACGTATCTAGCGGTTTTCGCAATTAAAAAAACCTCTCAGCGGCATTTGTAATTATAAAACCTTGCAACGGTTTTTTCAATTTTTATAAAATAATAAATTACAGTTCACACCACTAAAGAACTATAATTGCACTCTAAGCCATAATCTCAAGACTTTCTTCCAATGAGCTCCTGTTATTAAATGCTTAATTCATCTCCCCACGTTAAGATTTATGATACCCGCTAATTATTTGATTACTGACAATTTAATTTAATCGAAATCTTTAAATTCCTTAAACCCTTCTGCTTAACTTATTTGACCACTAGATAATCAAATCCACCTGCAGGGTTTGGTCCGGTCAAAATTTGTAACCTTATTTAAGGGGGTATGGCCAATCCGTTCATTCGAGACGTAGATTCCATCAATAATTAATATTCACCATATAAATAATACCGTTATCCAACTTACCAGGTATATAGATCCATATAAGATTGCATCATCTAATAAATCAAAACAACGAATATTAAATATACGCAAATTAATAATTATTTCAGGATTAAGAGTATAAGCACTTTTCATAATAATTTTGGGATGTGAATTAATTTATATAGTCAGTATAAAATTAATTACCCCAATGTGTCTTGTTCAATACACAAAGTGTATTAGCACAAATAGTTAAAATAATAGACGACACTATTATCTGTTTCTCATAACCAAGACATATCTACTAAGACTCTGTGCTACAGTTATACCGATGGCATGCCTATTTTCATCTAAACTGTGAACATAAAACTTATATTCTGCAAGAACCTAAAATTTAATCTTTTGTGTGCAAGTCGTACTCTACATACCAGATTAAATACTGTATATAATAAAGAACATCCATGCATAATATTAAAGAAATAATATTGCATGCATTGCTCATTAGGATTTTCATAAAATAAAAAATTAATTTTATTAAAATAAAATTAAATACTAAAAATATGATTTTCAGTATGCAACTCTAACAATATTTTGGTTTAATTTTCAACAAAGTTCAGTTTCAGTTAATCATTTGATTAGATTTTGTGGTAAAATCTCAAATTTGGGCTTCATTACCTCTTATATTGTGAGGTTTTATTGTTACAAGTTCAGGGTGTAACATAGTGACTTTTAAGTCACCAAATATGCCAAATAAGCCTGATATGAAATTCTAATATTTCTTTTATTTTAAATGAGATTTTGTTAAACAAAAAAATCAAAAGATCAAAAAGCTAAAAAACCAAAGAATAAAATTAGAAATTGTTATCAAAAAAGTCAAAAAGTTAAAAAGCCAATAGGGTAAAAGCTGGAGGTCGAAAAACGAGACTTTATTTTTTTACTTTTTGGGCTTTAAACCAAAAAGTCCAAAAACCCAATTTTAAGCCAATTTGCCAAACAAGGGCATAATTGGTATTTATATTAATAAATTATCAAATATAGATATTACTGTCTTCTAGAATAAAGTAAGAGTTTATGTATAGTTATCAAGGTATCATTGATATTAAATAAGTTGTTGAGTACGGGTATGATGATATTTTACAATAAAGTAGGAGTTTAAATAAAGTATTCTAATAATTAGTGTTTTAATTTTTAAATTTTTTTTATTTTTTTACCAAATAATTTATGCTAAACTTTTTAACTTTTTAGCTAAGAAAACTAAAAAGTATGTTGGCCAATCAGGCCTTAGAATGTCATAAGATTTAAAGTCTCATAATTTTTATAATTTTAGAATCTATTAAAATAAGATCTATCAAATCCATAATTAATATAAAGAAATTTAAACTTTACGAATAAATAAAAGAAACAAACAGAAAACATAGATAAATCTCTATGAATTAAGATATGTCTCAATTTCTCTTCACAAAAACAAACGTGTCTAAGCCCAGGCCTGGCTCAAGCCTATAAAGTCATTGCTTAAGGCCTCAAAAAAATTATTAAAATGATCCTATTTTTTTCTGTTTATATATATTAATATATATTGTAATGTTTTAGTCTTATTTGTTTAATACCTAATCTTGTAATTTTTATGAGTTAGTTTAGAATTTTCTTTGCAAAACTATTACAATTCCACAATTAAACATTTTAAATCTAAATTACTACTATAGTTTGATCATTACATTATAATTTTAACAATTAATTTGAGATTGTTTTTGTTCAAATATTAAAATTTTATGACAAAACATTTTAAATTTTGATCACTGACATATTTTGATTGTTAAATTGGACACTTTAAAAATTATGAAACACTCGTATAGGATACTTGAATTTGAATAAGAATATGCAATATGAGTTTCGCATGTTTAGTTGAATCTGTTGGGGCAAACTGTCAAGATCCTAAGATTATATCTATGATTTTAGTTAAAAAATAACTAGATGGACAAATGCCGAAACTACCTCCAGATTAGAACTTTTGATATCGAACAATCAAAATAAAACCTAACAATACTTCCCAAAGTTAGTTTTAAGATTATACATGTGAGACCCTGTACCGTTTCTTTTTGATTAATATGCATATATATGTGTTTCGATCCCTGTTTTGGTAAATCTGAGCATGTGGGGTTGCTTCCCGGGATTGTAGGGAGTTTCTGTGCGAATTTTGAAATTAAAAAAAAAAGATATTTTGGAGACCTATAAATATTTGGAGTTAGATATTTTCAAAAAAATATTTTTTCAAAACTTAACTCCTAAGCTTCCTCTAGATTCTCTCTGCCTTCTCTCTAACTTCTCGGGGCCCCGGGGCTCGATTTTCAATGATCCAATAGCGGATCCTTGCTTTTGGCTTCGTGGTTTACGCATTCATCCGAACAAAATTTGATTTCGGCGAAGTTCGGTTTTGCACGTAGATCGAGGCATCAGGTTTTTAACCTAACGAGGTAGGATCTCAGATTCTATTGCTGTATAAGGGTACTATATGTAATCTTATATTGTTTCACCGTTTCAAAACGCATGAAAAGTGATTTTATGTTCTAGATCCAATTTTGGATTAAAACTGTTTTTCGGCGTTTCAGTTGGATGAAATTGAGTGTTGGATGTTTCTGATGATGGTTTGTGATAACCTTGGGCTCAAGTATGCCTTTAGGTATCAAAACTGGTGTTTTTGAAGCTTGGAGGTCAAAACCGTAGCTAAAAAAGTTTTCTGGGCAAGTTTAGTCGACTGAACCCATGAGTTCAGTCAACTGGATCTTGAGTTGGGAGGTTCAGTCGATTGGACTCTAGGGGTCAGTCGACTGAAATGTTTTCTGTTCAAAATGGTGTTTTTCCAGTAGGTTTTTCAGTCGACTAGGGAGGAGTCCAGTCGACTGAAATGGTGTCAGTTTTCCTTGGCTTTTGGTGGTTCCTTTGGGGAAAAAGGTTAGGTTTCTTTTGAGAAAAATGAGGGGTTTTGATGAAAAACGTGTTTATTGGAGATTTGAAGCTAACCCTTGGGGTTGAGTCTCACTTTCTAAAACGTTTTCATGAAATTATGTTTTTACATGTTTTGGTTTGATCTCCATGGTTTCATGGATTGGATCTCTTGCTTATACACGTGTTGTATAACTGCTTTGGGAAAAATATTTTGAAACTATTTTGTTTTGGATCTCCTTGTGATGGATGGATCTATGTACATGTATATTGTACGGATTTGAGAAATATTTTTAGAAGATCATCTAAATGTACTGGGATGGCGTGTATTTGGCACGAGTTGCCGTCGATGTAAGTCCGAAAATGTGCGCAGCGTACGTACACAGGTCCTTCGAGTTAGTCCCCGTAAATTGAGGCGGTTGGGTGCTTAGTTCTCTCGGATGTCGTGTCCGTAAATTAAGTGGTTCGTTATGGTACTCCGTGTAGAACTTGTGTGTATCTAACCGGTCCCATGACGTATGGGGATTAGATACTGGACATGGATCTATAGTTGTTACCTCTATCCTCCTGTGATGGAGTCAGTACATAGGATCATACTCTTATTTTTTGCGATGGTACATTTCGCGAGGGAACAATGTTTTGATTACTGTTTTTTTTTCTTAACTGTGGTTGATTATTTGCATTTGTTGCAATACCAGGTTTAAAGGATGAAAACATGGGTTTTATGAAATAAAA
>JAULJZ010069168.1:0-13155 GCA_032270985.1 Heliamphora pulchella | reverse complement strand
TTTACTAAATCTTTACCGGGTCCGCGTGTCTCCTATTTATATAACAAGCTGGGCTTGGTAGATATATATGCTCCAGCCTAAGGGGGGTGTTAGTAGCTTATTATTATTATATTAGTATTATGTTATTATTATCCGGCATGTGTAGGTGTTTGATTGTAATAGTGTTCTCTAAATTGATTATAAATAAGAGCTCGCCTACCATTAGGGTACGGCTTTCCATTATTCTTAACATGTTGCACAAGAATTTGACTTGTGACCTAATTTCACTAAAATAGAGGCGCATCATGATTTGATTATCAGTGTTTATTTACCAAGAAATTAGCATATGGGGCACAGAGTTTTTCCACTTTATTCTTCACATAAGAGATCTTTCAAAAAACTTAAAATTGTTCAAGACTAAAATTAAGTGAATGATATGATTATACTACACATTTGCAATAAAATTGAGTACAACACATGGCTTGAGGAAATGATTTCGACAAAGATGGCTAGAATTAATAATCCCGGATAAAAGAGCAAACTAGCAAAGAATCCTAGTCCAGTTTAAAACAGTTCCATAGAAGAATACTATATGAGCTCCTACAAATTGCTGTTCAACTATGTGCAATTTATGTTACATGACTCTCATAAATTTGTGAAGTATCCCTATTGACACTTGGCAATTGTGCAAGGGTATGGAATAATGTGTCCATTGTCCAACATGTCTAGTTGGAGATGCAGCAAAAATAAAGTTCACGATACAAATATGCATATGACTCCTTTTATTGTGTATTAAATGTTCTACAATAGTTTATAAACATTATTTTACCCCTAAAAAACCAAAGCAAGGATTTAACACATGAAATCTAGACGTGTCAAGATTGCAATGAACATGACAACTAGATGAATCGGAAACTTACACACCTGCAACACCTCACACGCGTAACCGAGTCCATTTTAATAATTAATGTGTCACAATCTCCTTGGCATGAAAATTAGATGAATTTAAAAGTTAAAACTTACACACCTCAACACATCACCAAGTTCACATAATGATGGTTGCAAGGTGATAATTCAGCAACTTCATATTTGGTGCCTAATATACGTGCACAACTAGCCTGCAGGACAACCTGGGTCTGAAATAAATGGACTACATCAAAAGGGTTGATGCCGGAGAAAATGGTGTGCCACAACCACAAATGAGGTGCCTCTAACTTGAAAGAATGATCTTTCAACTGTTACTATCCTCTGCGGGAGCACATGAAATTCATCGGCAGCACATGAGGTACCTCACACCCCACACTACACCAAGGGTTACATGCGTGTTCACGGCAATCTCCTCATGCGTACACGCGTGTTAGACAATGCACTAACGTGTCACCCAACCAACACAATGTCGATCCTCAGTCCAAAAGTGCATTGCGCCATTCCACTCGCCAAGCAAAGTTGTGCCCTACTCGTTCCATAGCATTATACATCATACGATAGCATCCAAGTGCGACTCAAGCTTAATGCCACACATCTTTGGGTCCTACTTGCATGAATTGGGTGAATTACATATTCAAAGCACCCTGGGATTTTGACTATTAAGCAAACCATAAAGTAAGAGCTAGTTGCCCAACCTATAACTTGACAAATAAAGCAACGTGATCTCTACCTACGACATCACCAGAGGGGCCAGATTATTCCCAATCGCAAAATAAACTTGCGGAAAGACCAACTTATTAGAATTAACAGAAATTTCATGTAGAGGATAAACAAGAGAGCAAAACAAAAATGTACCCGAGCACGGATAAACTCCTCGATTCGGCCATTCGCAAACCTTCCGAGAAGGCGAGGTCCTTGCCCGTGCTTGGAAATGAACTCAAACGTCCGGATCTCATCTTCCCTGTCGAAGAAAACCTCCACACCCTCCCCATATATCCTGACTAACACCTTCCGGGAATGCTCTGATTTGTTTGTTGGCCACTTTATTTGGTAGACCTCGTTTGTCATGGCACCCTTGAGTTGGATCACTTGCAATTCATCAGTATCATCGATGGTATCGCCCCAGCTAGACGCCAGCGACTGCAGAATTCTCTTCGCCTCTCCGGGAAGAACACTTCCTTCGGCGCTTCTGGCATTTTCTGCAGAACCCATTTCAAGAGAGACCCAAACAATATCTCCACACGACTAGCTCCTCCGTTTAGTGGCTGAATTTCGGCCTTGGGTGATCAATATTGCGGGAGGCGGTGCTGGATTTCAATGGAAGGTACAGTTTGGATTCCTTGCCGTTGAAGGACAGAAGAAGAATCTGAAGGAAAGGGGAAAGGACTCGCATACCCGAAAGCGGTTTTGGGCATCTTGCCCCCAAAATTTTCTCAGCCCTTAGATTTTAAAATCTAATTTGGACCGTCCATTTTTTGAAAGGCAGGCAAATAGGCATTTCCTCCCCTCTCAGCGAGGGCTCGTGCTGCCATACCCGAAAGCGGTATTGAGGCATGATGCCTCAAACTATTTTTAGCGTTTGATTTTAAATTTCATCTCAGGCAATCTCAATCGTCCAAACTGAGAACCCAACAGCCAGCCTCTAGATTTAATTTGAGCCGTCCAAATTTTGAATCAACAGCCAACGCCTGGTTTTCTCTCGCACGCTTCCACTCCCTTGACCTTCTGTGTTTTGCCGTTTCCCTTGCGTTCTCTATCTCTCTCTCTTGCTCCAGCACTCTCTGTTGCGCTCTCTCTCGATCTCTCATAGGCTCTCCTCTCTCACGCTCTTTGCCCCTCTCTCTCTTTCTCTCGCACTCTCTCTGTCCCTCTCTGTTCCATTCTTTATCTCTCTCTTCTTCCTAGCGCTCTTTGTCTCCCTCTCTCCCGATCTCAGTCTCTGTGTTGCATTCTTTCTTGCCAAAACTGTGGCTATCCTTTTGTCGTGCACTGCTCAGCTTCTTCGTCGTGCTCTACTCAGTTCCTTCATTGTAAACCTCTCTCTCTCTCTCTCTCTCTCTCTCTCTCTCTCTCTTATGGGTGTGGAATAAGTTGATAAGTCAGAGTTGTGTGTGGTCTGGAATGGGTGGAAGTAGGACTAAGTTAGGGTATCACATGACTAGGCATTTTTTGTAAATTTGGGAGAATAATTATTTATATCTTTGTTACAGGTTTATGGATTGCATTAGAGTCATTTCAGTACGTAATTAGTGTATGTTTTTTCAATATCTAAGCTTCTGTTCATTTGTAATGGACGAAAGCCAAAAAAATAAATAGAAATGTTACCGAAAGAGAAACTAACAACATAATTTAGTGATATACATTATTTACATTGAATCTATTGTTGTTGTTATTTGTGGTGATGATTGTCAAGAATTCTCTGCAAACATTTACAAATTTGCTATTTAGCACCGATAAAACTAATAGCATCACAAAGTTTCAAGAGTCTTTCCTTAGCATCCAAATTGATAACATTCCTAAGAATTTGATAACATCCCTCATAATTCCAATCAAATTGGAGAAGAATTGAAGTCATGTGACAATCAAAATTTGACAAAATTGTTTTGAATGTAATCTTAAAATCGATAGCATAACAAAAGAACATATTCTAATATAAAGCTATCAATTAGATTTGTTTTATTTCAATTTCAGCGTGGATGATTAATACAACAAAAAAAAAGGTGTTTGATAAAACTTTTATTTTTGTAAGTTCACGGTAAAATTAATAACATCCTCAAAAGAACTAAATTTATTTTTATTGGGTACTCTATTCTATAGGGCACTTGCCAAACATATGTCCAAATATTCCTTTTTTATGAATTTATTTCTATATTTTAATTTAATGAATCACTCTTTATACACATAGGCCATGTTTGATAACCGTACTAGATTGAACGAAATTGATAATAAGTTACGATTAATGTAAGGTTTGTAAAAAGGAGGGATTAACAATGAAGTGTATAATCCAACCTTTTTATTAAGCACCAAGTAAGATATGATATTACATATTTGATTAGAAAAGTCTAGATTGGATTAATTTTTTATTTTTTTTCAAATTTAACCCTCATACGTAGAATCCTATCCATAAAGACGGTTTTAGAGCAAAGATGGTCTTTTATTAACACCTTCTAACGGGTTTCAAATAGTGGTAGTAAGTCTTTGCTATAGTGAAAGTTAGCTATAGTGAAAATTAGCTGCTTCTTTATTTTATAGGTTTTTTGGAATGTGACCACATGTCATGCCTCTTTACTCCCTCCTCGTTCTCCATTGTAAAATAGTATACAATAACTATACTTGGTAGTATTATGTGGACTTATTCCTTTTGAGGATGTTATTAGTTTTATCATGAACATACAAAATTATTAGTTTTATCAGACGCCTCTTTCTTCTGTCTTGTTAATTATTCACTTTGAAATTAAAATAAACTAAATTTACTTCATAACTTTATATTGGAATATGTCCTTTTATTTACGAGCTTCTAACTTATTTAATTATTACATATAATTGACGATAATTATTTTCAACACTTACATAATAGTTGTCACGCCCCGAACCAGAGGCACGTTAACTCCACGTATCAACCCCTATATTATTAATTAAAAAACAGAAAACATCTTTATAATTCAATTCATCGTTAACATTTTTTAAAGTAATGTTCTTGAACTTTGAGTTGTTTCAAAAGTTGTTATTTTTTAAAAAACTTAAAAAATATACTTAGTGTAAAAACTCAAAATTTCAGCAAAGTTTCTTCTACTTTTCGAACTATCCCAAATTATTTGTAAACCTGTTAAACTTAAATCACAATTTATACTCAGACTCAGCTTAGATTTCAACTCCCAATCACAGTCAAAATAATTTAATAACTACATTTTCATATTATTACAACTTGATCCATTTCAAACAACGTAATTTGGACTTTGTGTTTAATGCCCTAAATCCATAAACTTATTCCATAATTCAAAAGCAATGTTTAATTTTGGCTAATCCTTTTACTCTTACTATCAAACTAAAATTTTTATCTTCAACACCTCCTATATCAATAAGATGATTGGGCTTGAGTTTATGATACCATAAATATCAAGACAAATCTTTTAATTCAATCTTCACAAGTTGAATATATAGGTTACACTGCTCAAATCAATTATCTAAGGTTCTCCATTCATCTCCCATCTTCCGTTATCATAAATTTCTATCCAATAAAGCATGGATTTAATTAAGGTTCTAAGAAATTTTTTTAAGTTTTAAATTAGGTAGGTAATCTTTACCTACCAATTTTTACATCATCTAATTAAATAGCATCATTTTTCACAAATTACCCCACTATTACTATAGAATTCAATCCCATATATTTAAGCTAAGCATTCCACTTATTTAGGCACAATCTTAAATTCTCAAAAACTAGAACTTAGGGTTTCATAGAATTTATAGAAAATTAACACAAATCACAATCAATTTACTAACATTAGTCGGAATCCTATCTTTTTGAGCCTCCAAATTTCAGATTTCACCAAGTTTAGAAACCCTAAGTGTGAGACCCTGACCCGTTTTTTTTTAGCTTTTTTCGACGCGCGTTTAATGTTTTTGCTTTAGCATGTTTAAATGCTTTTTGATACATGATCGGGGTTAGATATGCATGTGGGGCAGGTTCCCTGGGCCGTGGGATGTTACGGTGCGACTTTCAAAAAATTTTAAAAAAAGATATTTTGGAGGCCTATAAATATCTGGAGTTAAATATTTTCAAAAGATATTTTCAAAATTTCTCCAGTAAGTTTTTTTTCTCTCTGCCTTCTCTCTAAGTTCTCGAGGGCTCGAGGCTCGATTTTTAACGATCTAACAACGGATTCTTACTATTGGCACGGTGGGCTACGCATTCATCTGGACGAAATTCTATTTCGGCGAAACTCGAATTTTGCGCGTGGTTCGAGGTATCGAGTTTTTAACTCACCGAGGTAGGATCCTAGACACTCATGTCTTATAAGGGTGCTACGTGTAATCATGTGTATTTTTAACGGTTAGATTGTTATATATCTGATTTTTTATCAAGTTGGATTTTTAGGTTTAAAAACTATTTTTTGGCAATTTCGGTGGATGAAATCGGGTGTCGGGGTGTTTCTTTCGTGGTTTAGGTATTAGGCTTGGGCGTGTGGATGTCTGAGGGTGTCGGATGGGAGTTTGGAGGCTTCAAATCGGGGTTTTGAGGTTGAAACCTGTAGCTCGAAACCAGTTTCTGCTTGGGTTCAATCAACTGGACCGTGGGGTCAGTCGACTGGATCTTGGTTCTTGAGGTTCAGTCGACTGGACCGGGGGTCAGTCGACTGGATAGTGTGTTGGGTATTTTGGGCCTTTTTTTAGTGTGTTTTTCAGTCGACTGGAGGGTGGGTCCAGTCGACTAGACCTGGGCTGTTTCGTGTTGGTGTTTTAGTGGTTGGTTTCTTGGTTTTCAATTGATTTTCAATGGTATTCAGTTGATTGATTATGGGGTTAGTCAATTGAAATACTGTTGGATGCCTTTTCGGGGATCAGTTGGTCGGGTTGTAGCTTTGGGAGTCGTGTTGTGATCCTGGGTGTTGTGTAGGTGTCGTTCTCGGGGGTGGCATGCATGGTTAGATGCGGGTTGTTGGGGCACGATTATGTGCGTGGTGCTTGCGCATCGTTGGTTGTGGGGCGTATTAGGGCCTGTGGCACCTTTGGAGAAAAGGTGGTTTTAGTGACCTCATTGTTTGAGGGGTTTGGTGTAGCCTTCCAGTTAGGCTTGGTTGTGTGGGTTGCTGGTTGTCCCTGTGAGTGAATGTCGGGTTTTATGGCGGGTGATGTCACGGTTTGAGGTTATATGGCAATGTGCGCATATAGCTGGCTTTATGCATTTATAACTGTGGTTTATTATGTACGGATTATGTAAGTGGATTACATGTTTTGGTATCGTTACATGTACCGTGATTGCATGTTTTAAAACTCAAAAATTTTATAGGCATGGTTATGTGGAATATGAGGATCGGATGCATGTGATGCATGTTGCATGAGTTGCAAACGTTGTGTGAGTCGCGCGTGTAACATGTGACGTGATTTGTGTAACGTAGTGATAGTACGTGGCTTTATGCATTTAAACCATGATTTAGTATGCATTTTTTGATGCAGTTTTATCCCATGGTTTAGGCATGTGTAGGGATGCCTCTTGATACGTAGATTTGTATCTGTTTTGCATATGTGGGGCGGATATTGGTCACTCAGTGAAAGTCCGTAAAGATATGCATATGAGGGGTAGATAATGGTCCCACGGTGAAAGTTCGTAAAGATATTTATTGGCACTGGTCAACGAGGCTAGTTAGGGCGGATAATGATCCTACGGTGAAAGTCCGTGAAGATGCGTGTGTTGCATGGGTTGCGTGCGTTGTGTGCGTTGCACGGGTTGTGTGTATTGCATAGTTAGGGGATGTGGTCCTTCGGTGGAAGTTCGAGAAGATACATGAATTGCATGAACTACATTGTGGGACGGATATACCAATTTTCAAATTGTTTTAAGAGTCGTGTGAATCGCGATCTAAAAATCGTTTTCTAATTATTTTCAAGGCTCCTGTGAGTGACTCAAAAGATGGTTTGTATCTTTGCTTTCCCGTTGCACGTGAAAACTCGTTTTAAAGGCTTGAAAGAGAGTCTAAAACTGCATCTTTTTTTCCTAGCATATTGAGCTTATACTGCATGTTTGTCTAGTTTCTACAGAGCTTTGGCTCACGGTGTGGGATTTAATTTTCTTCAGGTACCGGTCACGCAAGTTGATCTGGTGGTGCCGGAGATATGGAAGAGCTGCAGTCTTCCTTTTTGTTCTTTCTGTTACATGTATGTTGTAACATGTTTTTCGGCGTTGGAGCCGTGTAATGTTTACCGTTTGGCAATTATATAAAATGCATGTATGTTTTATATTGAGAGTGTATTATCGGGTTGGTTGTGTGAGGGTGTTCCACGTGATCCGGAGTTTGGGGCGTGACACTAAGTGGCTCGGCCATACCAACTTTTGGTTCATTCCTTGAAATTTGAGCTTCTGGTTACTTGGTTGCAAAATCCTCATCTTCGATAACTTCAATCCCAACTAGTGGTAGCC
The DNA here is from genome assembly GCA_032270985.1 of Heliamphora pulchella. Classification (NCBI taxonomy): domain Eukaryota; kingdom Viridiplantae; phylum Streptophyta; class Magnoliopsida; order Ericales; family Sarraceniaceae; genus Heliamphora; species Heliamphora pulchella. The sequence goes on along the minus strand of JAULJZ010069168.1, from coordinate 5,114 downwards.
AATTTCAAATATGAGAACCTAAATTTTTAGGAAATGTAGATCTCCGAATAAAAAATCTTTCTATTAATCATCTGTAATTTTCATTCTAAGAACATCATTATATTGTATCATACCTCACATTGTCAACTCTTATCATCAACGTTTGATCACTCATCACACTTTAGTTCTTAAGCTTAAACCTCATTCATACTTATTTAAGACCCTCGATTTCATGATGCCCCATATAGTGTGTTTTGCACGACAACTACAAGGTTGCTCAAAAGAACACTATTTACTGACAATTAACTTCATTCTTTTTAACCAACACTATTCAGATTGAACCAAGAGTCCCTTAGCATTTATCATAAATCCCTTACATATTTCTGTTCAGATCTAGGAACATGATTAAAAAGGTTAGTATCAAATTCAAAGCTTTCATGCACTGTTTGCTTTCCCCCATACTTAACAACAATATCTTTCAGGTCGACTCTTGTCTTTCCTACTGACTCCCATGCAACATTGTCTTAGCAAAACATAACAAAGGCTGATTCGAAGCGGTATGAAGTAGAGAAGGCCGAGGTTCCTTTGGTCAAGTCTCCAAAGGTAATTGAAACGAATAGGATTTACCATTGTTATATGTATTATACTCTTTAATAAGCAATGTCTCATCTCCTAAGTTCTAATTGCCTTTTTTTTTGTAGGCAACGATTATGACACGGATTGCTTTGAACTCAGTGTACATCATGCTACAAGGCCTGCGACCCACGCAAGTTCAAGCATGTAAGGACATGGGATTCGGCGGTCTACTCCACTTACATTGTACAAAGTTGCCAAGACAACTTTGTCAGTGGTTAGTGGAGATGTTCGACCCATCCACGGTGACCTTGAACGTCCATGGGAAGAAGATGTTGGTTACACCCTTGGACGTGAACAACATTCTCAGGTTGCCATGCGATGGGGAGCCCGTACCGATCAAATTTGTCCATACTGAGATACACAACCTATGTATGTCGGTTGGGATCAGTAAGGCCGACTCAATCGCACTGAAATAGTTAAAGGACGATCTGAGCTCGATGGAGGTTGCTGATGACATGTTCTGTAGGAAGATAGTGTTGTGCTCCTTGGGGCCATCTTATGCCCAACTTCCAACCTGGGAGTGAATCGGAGATATCTACACTCCTTGGTAGATATCTCCGTTATCAGCTGATATAATTGGAGCCGTTTCGTGTTGGACTTCCTCATAGAGGGGGTTTTCACGTTCAAAGACAAGGGACGATGGGGCGACGCCACACAGGACCTTAAAGGTTGTTTTTTATTTCTCATAGTATGTCTTTTATTGCCTTTTTGTCCTTTTTTTCCTTTCTCTCCCAGTCGTTCTTCCATAAATCTTCTCCCATGTTTAAGTAACCAACCTAACGGCTCATAATTGCTATATGAATCGTTCAACTATTTTACTTCGAGAGTTGCACACCCGCGAGAGAATTCTCTACACCATGAAAGAAGAGGCCTACACCTCGTCTCCAATACTGGGGAGACAAAGAGATTTCGTCCGGTATAAAAGTATTGGACAACTTGGGATTTAAAGATAATGAGAAAGTAAGTTAGCTTAAATATTCTATTGAGATTGTCAAATACCTATATTGTACAATACTAGAAGTAATATTGTTATTCACTAAACTCTTTCATTATTTTGTAATAGGTTGCAATGAAGATTGCGGCAGATGCTTTTAATACGGAAAGCATTGGGAAAGATGGAGGAAGAGCAAGTGCGAATGTGAAAGAAAGTCAAATAAGAATTGAAGCGGAGGACGTGGGGTTGCTATCACGTGTGTCCAAGCTCGAGAAGGACTTTCACTAATTTGCCAATGACATGAGAGCCTCGATGGGTGCAATGTCGACCTCAATCGTCGATGCAATCACCTAATTGAAGTAGGAATTGGTGGCTTCTCGTGCATCACGACAGTATGAACGGGCCGCTAAGGACGTCATCCCTTCCCCCACGTTAAAGCCCACTCCTAGCCTTCATGTTTTTCACACTGTTGAGCCGAAGAATGAAGACATTGAAATTAAGAATGTTGAAATTTAAGCAAAAGATACATTCACATTCACCCCCATGTCCTTCTAGGTGACAGGGCCGACTTTCCCGATGAAAACACTACATCGCTCTCCTCATACAACCATCCATATCGGGTCGTCTATTGCGTCCTCTTCTGTGTTACCTACTCCCCAGCTTCCTACTACGGTGGCCACTAGACCTAGTGAAAGTAAACTTCCTATACAAACAATACACTCACCGTATGAGGGTCCTTACATGCTTCGGGGGAATGTAGGTAAGCAAAAAAAAAATGAAGTGCAGGGAAAGGTTAGACAAACAATCTACTGTTAAGGTAACAATTATAAACTTTCACTTTACTTTAAATAATTAATACCTATAGAGTGGGTAGATATTTATATACATTTTGTGAGACCCGATTTCAATTTATTTTATGATATATACATGTTTGATGTATTTCTTTTCATTATATGTATATCCTCGATGAATGGTTTATACTTCATTGTTGTAAAACAGAATGTATAGATGTGTTTTGCACTTTCACGGGTTTTGTTTTGGCTTATTTGGCTGGTCCCGGGGTTGAAAAACCTATTTTGAGGTTGAAAAATCTAGTTCCCAGCAATCCAGTTGACTGGACTGAAGGACCCAGTCGACTGGGTCGATAGTAGGCTTGTCCAGTCGACTAGATTGAGCCATCCAGTCGACTGAGGTGTGACGGTGGAGGAGTTTTTGAGATCCAAAACTCTTTCAGTCGACTGGATTAGCAATCCAGTCGAATGGATGCCCTGTTTACCAAGGCCTATAAGTATTACAGCGCCTGTTTTCTTTTCGAAAAACCATTTTCTCTCAAACTTTCACCTTTTATCTAGATTTTCGTGGTGCCCAAGCCTAGTTTTTGATGATCAGCTTATGGATCTTTGCTATTAACACTGTTAGCTTCGCTTCTATTCGGACGGATTCTCGTTCTGACGAGGTTTGATTTTCGAGACTTTGAGTTTCAACTCATCGAGGTAGGATCCTAGACTATATTGTCTTTAAAGGGTGCTATGTGCAGTTTTACACTTTTTTACTAGTTAAAAATGCTTACATATCATACTGTATGCTTTAAACCATGTTTATTCGAGTAAAAAGCATATTTTTGGGCTTTTTCTTGGTTTATTACATGTTGTGAGGTATTATGGGTTTGGCTAGAGGAACCTTTGGGTTTGGATTCGCGGTGTTATGGGTTTGGTGAGAGGAACCTTGTTTGGTTGGACGCACACGTATGTATTTGAATTTTGGTGTGATAATTAAAAAGGACAGTGTTGAGATCTACGAATTGAGTAAATTTGGGCAAAAGTTGCTCCACGGTAAAAGACCTAAAAACTGCACAGAATGGGTTTCTCTGCCCTCTGGTTAGTGAACCAGGAAAGGATACAGGTCGTGTCGGAAGTATAGGACGTCCAGTTACTTCACGGGCCTTGTGTGCCATGTGGTAGTAATATGACGGGGTCTATATGCCTGTTCGGCATCGGTGCCTATGTTTTAAAACCACGAGTTGGTAGAATCACATGGATGCGACGATAATATGTGTGTGTACGTGCGTATGTACGCGTTGGAAAACTTAGGATTTTTTGAAGTAAAAACATTTTGAGTTAACTTTATACTATGTGATTGCATATCCTGCTTTACTATATCATAGTCTATTTCTATTGAATTTCAACTCACATTGTGGAATTTGTTAAAATCTTTTTTAGGTGTTGATGATTACGTGGAGTTGATCTGGATGTGCCCGTGGTGGCAGGAAGACTATTGTATAATTTTTCCTTTTTATTATAGAAACATGTATTCATATAGGTGTTGCCTGTTTCTGAAAGCCTGTTTTGTAAGTTTTGAGACTGTATATTATACATGTATGGATAGGTATGCATGTTGCACTGAGAGTAAATCTTGGGTATCCTTTTAAATTCCAAAAGCTGTATTATTTTTAGATGATTGCTTTATCAGTAAAATCCTTTTTTTTAACAAACCGGTAGCTTGGTGGATTTTTCATGTGATCTTGAATTTTGGGATGTGACACATTTGTTTACCATAATTTAACTATTCGTGATGTTCATGAAAACAAACGACGATGGTTGTGAAGGAACCAACCACACAAAAAACATATAACGAATTACCACTTTTGACCTTTCAAACTCACGTTGCAACATATATCTTCGATACGATGTTGTCGGCAAGGTTATATCCCACAAAATTTGACTTTATGTTCACATTTTTTTTACCATTTTATGAGTTGTTTACTTTTGGTTCTGTAGGGAGGTGTTAATTGAAACCAGCACCGACCACGTGAGACGACACGACTTGTTAACACTATGGCCTAGGGAATGGTTGAGTGATGCAGTGAGTATACATTCCTTGTTCTGTCACTTTCATCCTCACCCACATGTAAACTACATAACTTAATTCTTTGATGCTCGTATCATCACTTGTGTCGCTATCAATAAAACCACCCTCCAACGGGAGTATAGTCAAGATGGGCTATGGATAAATTGATTTTTGCCTACTTATGTATTGGTATGCATATTCGGTTCTTAATTTCAACAGGATGTTTCCATTTGCTTCATTTGATTTTTGGTGTATATAACCTTATTATTATAGTTCGTGTTTTCATAGCAAATGATACTGAGTAGGAATGCTTTGCCAAACCTAGTACTAAAGTCGTATTTTGGCATGCATCGCTAAACCGGCCGACTAGTTGCATGTGAAAGGGTAAATATTTGCATCGTTATTCTTTTTGACTTGCTTGTTAATGCATTCCTATTCTTATAAATTTTGTACAGGTCTATATTTCTATCAATAATAATGGACAACACAGGTACATGGCAGTGATCTGCATGTTGTTAGGAATGTATACGAAAAAGCCATACTTTTTAGGTATTTTATTTTTGGTCCCTGGCATATTAATGAGAAACATTTGAGATATTTTTGCATTCGTGGTTTTATATTTATATTTGTGATGCATGAACGCATAGTCCGTATATTCTGTCCAGTATTTGACTCGGTGCATGCTGCATGGAAGATCGGGTCATAGGTTCTGACAGAT
>JAULJZ010069147.1:0-13156 GCA_032270985.1 Heliamphora pulchella | reverse complement strand
AAGGCTAAAAACGCCCCCAACACACTGTCCAGTCGACTGACCCTCATGGTCCAGTCGACTGAACCCAAGAACCCAGGCTCCAGTCGACTGATCCCACGATCCAGTTGACTGGGCTGAGGCGAAAATAGTTTCTTGAGCTACGGGTTTAGCTCTCCAAACCTCGATTCAACACCTTCAAACACCCATTCAACACCCTCGGACATACACAAGCCCAGGTCTAGCACCAAGATCATGAAAGAAACACCCGACACCCGATTTCATCCACCGAAATCGACTAAAAATAGGATTTTAACCCAAAAATCCAACCTTTAAACAAAATCAAATCTTATGCAATTTAATTGGTAAAAATACACACGATTATACGTAGTACCCTTATAAGACACGAGAGTCTAGGATTCTACCTCTGTAAGTTAAAAACTCTACGTCTCGAACCACGTGTAAAATCGAATTTTGCCATAATAAAATTCTGTCCGGATGAACGCGTAGCCCACCATGCTAATAGCAAGGATCCGCTGTTAGATCATTAAAAATCGAGCCCCGGGCCCCCGAGAAGTTAAAGAGAAGGTAGAAAAAAATGGAGGAAACTTAGTGGAGAAGTTTTGAAAATATCTTTTAAAAATATCTAACTCTAGATATTTACAGGCTTCTAAAATATATTTTTTTGAAATTTTTTGAAATTCGCACCGCAACGTTCCACGGCCTCGGGAACCAACCCTGCATGCATATTTAACTCCGTTCATTCATCAAAGCGCAGACAAACATATAAAACTAAAAACGGGAAACACACGTCGAAAAATGCCAAAAAAGAAATGGGTCAGGGTCTCATAACTCTACTCCCCTTAAAGGAATTTCGTTCCCGAAATTTGACTCAAGGTCTAAACAACAAACCGTCAATCGCAATCGACACATGCATATGAGATGGTAGGCAAACCATTCCTGGGATATAGTCAAACAAGGTCAGGCATCATAAACAATGACCTACTATCTCAAAGACTCAGAATCTCCAACTCACACCAACCTCACATCATCACCAGCCACTACCTCAACATAGCACACTACCCACGAAATCCATCACCAACTCCCAAACAGATACATTGAAGAACTGGCCCAAGGCCTGCATACTTAGAAAGTACCTCTGCTCGTTGAAGGCATATCTGCATCCTCCGGCATGATCGGTGCCCTAGATGAACTAGGAGCTATAAGGGCATACGCTCGGGGTAATGTCGCTCTGCCCTGTTACCATAACTCGGCGCTGTCGGCTGCCACACCGACTGAACTGAAGTTCCCCTATCTATTCTTCGGGAAGTTTGAACGGAAGGATACTGCTGTCGGTCCTACATAAACGAACCCTCTGGTGTGCCCGCTGTACTCAGTGCACCCTCTCTTTGGGGACAAGTCCTGCGAATATGTCCCGTCTGACCACATCCATAACAAATTACCAGCTCCGTCCCTTGCGACTAATCCGGAATGGAACTCTGAGCCTGCCTCAACTGTGGGTCCCGGTACTGCCTCGACTATGGGCAATCTGGCACACAATGCCCCGACTGTCCACATCGATAATATCTAACCTCCCTATGCTCTGGCCTCCCCTACGAAGCCATTGATGGTGCTGGTGTAGAGAACTACTGTGGTCTAGATGGATGAAAGCTAGGACTAGAGGACCTCTACCTCTTGCTGAAGCGTCCACTTGTTTGTACTTCTGTCCCACCCTGAGGTGTCCTAGCCTCCCTGAAAGCTCAAATCTCAGTCATAGTGTTCTTAACCCTCGCTGCTGCCTCCACTAGCTCTGTGTATAGCTGAAGTTCCATTGCGACCACACGCTCCCTGATCGCCGGCCTCAAGCCCCGCTCAAACCTCATAGATCGTAGCTTGTCTGTGCTCACCAACTCCGGTGCAAACCAAGATAAGCTCGTAAACCTGGCCTCATACTGCATAGCATCCATGACCCCTTGGGTGAGAGTATAGAACTCCTCCCTGTACAAGTTCCTTTTTCAAGCCGAGAAGTATTTCTCCAGAAACACTCCTTTAAAGGCTGCCCATGTGACTCCCACAATGATCCTGGCATATTTTCACCACGCGTGAGTAGCACCCCTCAGCTGGAAAGTAGCAAAAGAAACCCGCAACTCGTCCTCCTCAATCTAACATGCTGACACGTTTATGTTATCAAAACGTTTAAACACATGCAACCAGGCACACGCAATCAACCTCACACGGAGTACATCCTCTTTCCACGGCTCTCAGGTATTCAAACCCAGAGTTTTGATACCAATCTGTCACGCCTCAAACTCTGGATCACGTGAAATACCCACAAACACCAAACCTAACACCCAACCCGAGAATATATTCTCAATATAAAACATACATGTATTGTATATAATCGCTAAATGGCTTATATTATACGGTTTCAACACCAAAAAAATATATAATAACATACATAAAACAAAAAGAACAAAAAAGATGACTACAGCTCTTTTGCCTCTCCAGCCAACCCCAGATCAACTTGCGTGACCGGTACTTGAAAAACATTTCAAATCTCACACCGTGTGCCAAAACTCAACAGATACTAGACAACACATGCAATATAAGCTACACATGCTAGGAAAACGAGGTGCAGTTCTAAACTCTTTCAAGCCTTTAAAATAATTTTCACATGCAAATAAAAAAGTGAGGATACAAACCAATGTTGACTCACTCACAAGAGCCTTGAAAACTATTTAAAAACGGTTTCTAGATCGCGATTCACACGAGTCTTAAAAATAATTTGAAATTGGTTTTATCCGACCCACAATACAGTTCATGCAATCCATGTACCATCTCAGATCGAGAGATCTCAACTCCAACAGAACGCAGTACAGCTGCGTATAACCGGCGCTCACAAGCCGCAACCACAATCCTAATACTAAGATAATGATCCGTACACAAACACACCTTTTCAGGATAAAATGGTATACTATGGGGTAAAACCATAGACCACGGGATAAAACCATAGACCACGGGATAAAACTGCAAATCACAGAGTAAAATCGTAAATTTTATCGTAAGCAACGGGATGAAACCGCCGACCACAGGATAAAACCGCATACCATGGGATAAGACCGCATATTACAGGATAAAACTGAACACTACAAGATAATACTGAATATTACGGGATAACATTAAATCAACATATGCGTACTAAACCAAGGTTTAAACACATAAAACCACGTACTATCACTACGTTTCACAAACCACGTCACATGCTACACACGCGACTCACAACACACTTGCAACCCATGCTACATGCACCACATGCATCCGTTCTTCATATTCCACATAACCATGCCTATAAAATTTCTGAGTTTTAAAGTATAAAACCGCGTTACAAGTAACGATATTAAACCATGTACTTTCTCTACAAAATTCGTACATAAATAAACTAGAGTTATAAATGCACATAGTCAGTTATAAACTCACATAGCCATATATAACTTCACATCATGACGCCACCTGCCACATAACCCAACATCCACTCACAAGGACAACCATCAACCCACAAAACCGAGCCTAACCCGAAGGTCAATGCTAAACCCCTCAAACCATGAGGTCACAAAACACTACCTTTCCTCCAAAGGTGCCATGAGCCCAAACACGCTTCATACCCAACCACGACGCACACAACCGTGCCCCAACAACTCACATCTAACCATGCACATCACTCCCGAGGACGGCACCTAAACAAACACTCGAAGCCACGACACGACTCTCGAAGCCACCACACAACCAACCGAACTCCGAAAAGAATCCAACAGTATTTCAGTCAATTAATCTCATAACCAATCAATTGAATACCATTGGAACCTAATCAGAAACCAAGAAACAAACCATCAAACAACCACACTAAACAGCCCAGGTCCAGTCGACTGGACACCCCCTCTAGGTGACCCAAACAACACACCGAAATCTCGCAAAAAATGCCCAAAAACCACTGTCCAGTCGACTGACCCTCACGGTCCGGTCGACTAAACCCAAGAACCCAGGCTCCAGTCGACTGATCCCACGATCTAGTCGACTGGGTTGAGGCAAAAACAGTTTTTCCAGCAACGGGTTTAGCTCTCCAAACCTCGATTCAACACCTCCAAACACCCATCCAACACCCTCGGACATACACACGCCCAGGTCTAGCACCAAGACCACGAAAGAAACACCCGACATCCGATTTCATCCACCAAAATCGACTAAAAATAGGTTTTTAACCCAAAAATCCAACCTTTAAACAAAATCAAATCTCATACAATCTAACCGGTAAAAACACATACGGTTACACATAACACCCTTATAAGACATGAGAGTCTAGGATCCTACTTTGATGAGTTAAAAACTCAACACCTCGAACCACGTACAAAATTGAGTTTCGTCGAAATAAAATTATGTTCAGATGAACGCGTAGCCCACCGTGCCAATAGAAAGGATCCGCTGTTAAATCGTTGAAAATTGAGGCCCGAGCCCTCGAGAAGTTAGAGAGAAGGCAGAGAGAAAATGGATAAAACTTAGTGAAAAAGTTTTGAAAATATTTTTTGAAAATATCTAATTCTAGATATTTATAGGTCTCCAAAATATATATTTTTTGAAATGTTTCAAAATTCGCACCGCAACGTCCCACGGTCTCGGGAACCAATTTCGCATGCATATCTAATCTTGATCATGCATCAAAACGCATACAACTATGTAAAATCAAAAATGAGAAACACACGTCGAAAAATGCCGAAAAATAAAACGAGTCAGGATCTCACAAATAATTTAAGCGGAAGGTCTTAAGAAATTTTTTAAGAAGTCGATTAAATATAACTGTCAGTAATTTAATTTAGTCGGCGAGTATCTATAATCTTAACGTGGGAAGAACAAATTAATAACAGGAACTCAAATACTACGATTTTGAGAATAAGATTAACTGTCAGTAATTTAATTTAATCGGCGAGTATCTATAATCTTAACGTGAAAAGAACAAATTAATAACAGGAACTCAAATACTACGATTTTGAGAATAAGGTTAAAAGCGCAATTATAATTTTTTATTGGAATAAATTATAATTTATATTTTTATGAAATTACTTCTAGATTGAGGTAAGATTTCATAATTGTATTATAAACCCACATTTTATTTACTCCACATGTACCTACTGTAACCTATATATATGCAGTTATAAAATCTAGTTTCTAGTTAATTAATAGCAGTTCTAAGGTTTTCATATCTTGTAAATCTAAAGAGCATATGACTAGATAGGTTTTAAAAATCACGATAGATTTAAATCTTCATTTTATTCGTGTTCTAGCATTCGGGGATACAACAGAAGACTTGTATTGGAGATTTGACTAAAAGTCAAAAATCACGGCGGATTGTTGACTAAAAATTATTACAGCATTCGAAAATTATCTAACCAGATTTCAAAATGTATAATCATAAAACTAACTTTGAGAGTATTATTTGATTTTATTTTGATTGTTCGATATCAAAAGATTTAATCTGGAATCTATTTCGGCGTTTGCCCATCCAAATATTTTTTGACTTAAATCATAAATATAATCTTAGGAACTTGATAGTTTACCCTAACAATTGATATCAAAATCGTCTTTGATTTTGTATGATTTAATCATGGGTTCAAGTAGATTTAGATTAAACTAATTCTGTTTTGCAGGCAATCTAATCTCGATTTTTGATGGTCAATATGTGTTACATGTTTGATTGCATAAAGTTTATTGATTATTAAATGATATTTTTAACCACGAGAGTTGATCGTGATAAATTGATTGTAAACTCATTGAAGGTATAGGATCAATGTAAAAATAATTAATTTTTAATTTCTAATTTTGTTATTTTGATTCTATGTAATTGGAAATTTGAATTTCGAAAGACATGGCCGGCTCAACTTCTAGGTAAGTAAGGTACTTGTCTAGGGTCTCACGTGAAGAAGGGGCCTCATATATTATAATATGTCTATATATTATAAATATATATTATATAAAACAAAGTGAGAATTAAGAATATCATAAAATTCAAAAAGTTTTAGCTTTTTAAATTAAAAATATTTTATGTCATTTTTGTTTTATTATATGCATTATAGAAATTTTCAAATATTTAAAAATAAAAGGTTTCATAACCTATTGATTATTATTATTTTAATTTTAAAAATTATAATTATTAGGTGATTTAAACCAATTAGAGAACCGTTATCAATCATTACTTACCAAGTTATATTATCAATTATAAATTGTATTTGTTTCATTCATAAATATGTTAACTAAAAAAATTAAATATTGAGTATGCAAAATGTAAAAAAGAAAAAGAGAGATTTGAGAAATTAATTTATTCTTAAGCAGTGATCTTGATAAACATATTACTAGTAAATTTATGAATAAATATTTAATTAATAATTTTTTCTTTATAAAGGGAAAAAATTTTAAATATAATAATTTGCTATATAAAAATTAAATTTTATTAAATTTTTGCCTCGAATATCAAAAAAGCTTGAACCGCTTTTATAGAAAGAACAAGATGAAAAATAGCAAGCCGCGGCACCAAAAGATTGAAGAAGCTAAAAGCAGCGCACGGTCCAGGAAAAAATAAAGGCGCTGCTCACATGCTTTGTTTGTCATCATGGGTGACTTGTGCCAACTTGGAATTCAATGGTCTAGTTATGTTGATCATGAAAAAACGGTCCAATCACCATATAATGGATTATTATGGAATGCAAACCATGGAACCCACGTGGCTTTCAATCAAGAATGAATTAGTGGAATGCATTCATGAATCACAAGGAGAATGAATTATCATCAATCCAAAGCAACGCAGCAAATATTGAAGCGGCGCACGGTCCAATCCAGAAACCGCGGCAACAACGCGCGCAGCGCGCGGGTGGCGCGGCGCACGAGATGGCACGGCGGGGTGAGGTAGCGGTAGTGCGTAGCCAAATGGCGGTAGCAGTAGTGTTTCAGTGGGACTAGGACTCGTAATAGCGCCAATGTTTTGACTGAAATAGAAAATTAAAATTTTGATTTCGACAGAATTACAAGTTTTTTTTTAGATGAATCAAAACTCTTTAACTAAAAAATTTTAAATAGACTATAAAAATTGAGATTTAATACGTTTATTTATTGATTTATTTAAATATGTGGATACTTTTATTTCGATTTATTTATTCTGTTCAGTTTTCATTAATTTTGGTTAATTCGAAATTTATTTTTTTGTAATAAAAAAATAAAATAATTTTTTTTAATTTAAATTATTTTTTTTTAAAAATTTTTAAAATTTTATTTTATTACGTAAAAACACGTTTAAAATGATTTGTTATAAAATCAAAAATTTCGAAAAACCGTGAAGGTTAATTTCGAATTTTTTAAATTAATTAAAAGGAAATTGATTTTAATAAATTATTTTTTTTCAAAATATGTGTAATGAGAAAATAAAACTAAATTTTTATTTTTTATTTAAAATTAATTTTTTAAAATAAATGAAATTTAGAAAAAAAAATTTGTTACATATAAAAGACGTAAAGATGGTTTAAAAATCAAAATCTTTTGTAACGTGTGATTTTTTAAAATTATAAATTTACTTTAATTAAATAAATTTTATAACTTTTAAAGATATTTTAAAAACTAAGTAGGTAAGAGAATTTATTCACAGATAAATCATGCGATCTCCATTACTAGTTCGTGGATGATGTAATTAATTTTGTGTGTTAACATTAAGATTTTTCTTTCCATCGGACAGAACTAATTACGAGATCACCGGTACGAATCTCTTTTAGGAATAATTCCGAACAATTGTTAGTGTAAATCACTTTTCAGTCTAAAAAGTTCAATGCGAAGCGATTAATTCAAAATTAAGTGATGATATCCACTTAATTATAAATAATAGTATTCTTTCCATTCGAGTCACTGTTATTCTTTATAAGATTAAAATTACGTCAATTATTTAATTTTACTTGATAATATTTATTATTTGGATAGTAAAACTAATAAGAATTAATCAATCTAGGCAAATAATATCTAAGCACAGCACTGTGCACAGCACACCCCCTCCGAGATCAATTAATCAAACAAGCCAAATTGTATTCCAAAAGGTGCAAGAAACTTGCCATAAATTTATAATTTCCCCCCCTCTTTCTCTCTTTTTCTTTTTTTTTTTTTTTTTTTGGTACAATAGATATTTTGTAAAACGCTACAAACAAATTAGAAGGTTCAAAAAGGCCTTTTGAGACCCTTGAAATCCATGGAATCAATACACTCTACCCTATCCCTCTGCAAATTCAACAATTTTAGCAGCTCACTCGCCTTCTCCTTCGTCCTCTCCCCACACCCAACCTGCAAAAGCAAAAGCAGCTTCTGAAAAGCCCCCGCCTGAAGCGCTTCCACAACAACCCCTCCTCCTAATTCCCTCTTTTCCACCTTCGCCATTTTCCACAGCGCCGACACCGCGAACTCCGTCGCCAAATCCGACACTCGCAGCACCTTCTTCACCAGAACCGGCACGGTCAAAGCGTTTCCGTACGCCCTTTCTCTCCCTTCCTCAACCCCGAAAAGCCCGTCCAGAACCCCCAGAGCCCTCTCGCTCACGCTTCTATCGGAATCTACGAGCGTGTCTAGCAGCAATGACACCATACCCATCTCTGCAAATCTTGCTATCACATGCTTGTTCGCCGGAGAAGACGATGAAACCATGTGGTAGATTATCGTCAACGAAGCTTTTGTCGCCGTAGGGCAGATTGGTTCTTTGATCAACTTGAATAATGCTTCCATGGCTCCGTCGATCTCCGCCACGGAATTTGCTTTTTGCTGATCGGATGATACGAGCTCTTTCAGCACCAAGACCGCGTTGCGTCGTCCAGATAGGTCCCCGCTCTTGAGAAACCAAGCCATGGAGTTCAAAGATGGAGAAGAACCCAGATGAGACTTTGCGTCTTCCTCGAGTGGAGACATCAATGTCAAAACCGAGAGGATTTGCTTCAAAACTTCGGTGTTTACGTCGGTAGAACTCTCCGATAAGGCCTCAAACGCGGCCGAGAGAGCGCTTCTGGCGCCGTTGGCAACAATGCACCGCTTGTTACGCTCGCTCTCCTTCGCCAAAGCCTTGATTTTAGCCACCAACTCTAGACACCCTTCGCCGTCCTCTCTCCGCCGCGCCGCCGCCAGTCTCGACACAATTTCCGATACCTGAAACGAGCTCACCGGCGTTCGGGGCGTCGGAATCCTCTCCACGCCGTGCGATCGATTCTCGACGCACCAGGCTTGAATCATCTTCCGAATGGTGTGATTCGGAATCGGCTCCAAAGATCTCAACACTTGGTTGGTGATCGGACAAATCTGGTTCCCTGCTTCAATCCATTTCTCGATGCTTTCTCGATCATAGGTTATCCCCGTCGAGAGCGTTACAGGGTCTTTCATCAAGTCCAGAGATATTGGGCACCTGAAATGGGTTGGTATCATCAGCTCCAAACCACCATTATCGTCGGAATCGTGGCTTTTTCCGGCACGGCGGACCGCTCTTCGCCTCCGCCAAGACAAAATCATAGTTGGGTAGACGGAAGAATGGATCAAACTTGAAGATCTAGATTCTAGATAGAGAAAATGAATCAAAGTTGAGTTTGAATTTAGTTTTTGGGTATTTGATGCTGTGAAGTTTGGAGTGAAGTGAGATCTTGGGTGGGTATGTATATATATAGGTTAGTCTTGGTTGACGCGGTTCAACTTTCAAACTTTAAGGCAGCAATGGAAGTTATTATTATTATTATTATTATTATTGTTATTATTATTATTTATTTAAAAAAAAAAAAAAGAAACGTTCATGAGAGGGAGCGTGGGATGTGAGGGTTGAATATTGACCGTTGAAAGTTTGAAATGGTAAATGAGGAAATACAATGAATTTTCTTTTTATTTATAAGAATCATTTCAGAAATCCAGAGATTTGACCGGCAATCCCCCATTTTAAAAAAATTATTAAATAAGTAAAGAAATTAAGTGTGTGTTATAATTTTTTGTTTTTTATTTTTTATTTTAAATTAAGAAATATAAATTTTAAACTTATGGGTACGCCCCTCTCCAGTTTTTTATGAATTGAACAGGTTAAATTAGGCTGATTTTAAATTCAAAATGACTTTATTTTAATAATTCAAGCTGTTTATTTAATTATTTTAAATATATAAATTAACTATGCAAAAAAAAATCATAATGATAAAAAATTATTAAGTATAAGACCAAATTTTAATTTTTTAGCATAAAAGTAATTTATTCAGGTACTTAATAATATCTGATTAATTTTATTTTTTTATAAATAATTTACATACTTAAAATTATAAAACAAATAATTTAAATTATTAAAATAAATTCATTTTAAACACAAAATTAACAGGAGTAAAGGAGCCAAACCGAGTCCTTTGTTTATTTATTAGGAATTCAGGAAGAATCCAGAAATCCAGAGATTTTTTGACTGGAAATCCCATTTGCCGCGCTAAGTTCCAGAGACAGGAATTATTTTGAGCTGTTTGTTAAAAATTATTTTGTTTAGAATTTAATTTGTAATTTATTAAAAAATGAAAAAAGAATTAAAAAGGTGTGTTCATTAAAAAAAAAAATTCTTCTTATTTCCTACTTTATATTAAAAATACAGATTTTTACTATTTAAATTTATAAATATTTAAATATTTTAATTAAAATCATCAGAGATTCACGGTTGGGTCTTTACGTGCGCGTACCTAACGTGCATGCTTTGAAATATTGAGTAAGATTGAATGCCTACCTGTTTAACGTGTCTTATGTACCAATATTCTCAGTACAGTTTTATATACATTGCCATTGGTACCTACTTTTCAAAACTAAAATTAATATCATACTATTTTTATTTAATTTCTTTTAAATGATTGACTACTACGGTTCGGATTAAAAAATATATATAAATAAATATCGAGTGGGATAGAGAAATGCCGAATAAATACCGTTCATGAATTAAATTAAATAAAAAATTAATCATTGCTTAATTTTATTTTTCATACATTTTTCTACTTTAAATTCAAACTTAAAACATAGCATAGAGGGAGAGCTGGCCAAAGTTCGCTCATAATAAATATTAAAAAATTATTAATTTTATCTTGTTTTTATGTCAGCTAATTCATTATAAAGAAAAAAAAATTAAATTTAAAAAAATTAATTTTAATATTATGATATATATATATATAATACTAAATTTCTTATTGTTGGATAATATTTTATAAATATATATAATATTTTATTGCAATAAATTTGAAGTGGTACCCGACATTTCATTGGTGCATATTGTGCTAATAAAAAATTAATAACTAATCTTTATATAATTTCTCGAGAAATTAGGTCTCATTATTTCTAATTTTCTCAATAAATTAGGTCTCAAATATGTAAGGACCAAGATAGGGGTCTTGCTATGTGTAGCTTAGAGAAGGAAATGCTATAAGCTTTAAAGTGTTTTATTTGATATTATAAAATTTAGTCATAATTATTCATTATATTGAACTCGTGGAATTGATAGTTAATATAAAAAATCAAGTTGATCGAATATCACTATCTATGTGATCAGAGTATGTTTGTTTTAAAAAAAAATCTTCAACTTATAATATTCGGAGAATAAACTGTCAAAAAAATATATCCTGATTATATGGTTAATAATGTTTGATTGATCTAATTTTTATAAAATTTCAGAACGTAATGAATTAAACATAATAAACGATTCTGAATAAATTTTAGAATTCCAAATAATACTCCTTTGAGCTCACAGCATCTACAACGGTAAGTTAGAGCTCGTGTAGGGACTGGCTCCACTCCATAAAAAATGGCCAACTATAAATGAGACTGATAAAAAAAACATGGTGGTCCGAACCATAACTTATCAATAATTATATATATTTTTCAGACTTTTTTTTATCAAGACAACTAGAAAAAGAAAAAAAATTAAAAAACATATAAAAAGAGTTCAAAAAATATAAAAACAGACCAAAAAATACTAGTTATAAATCAAATTTTATATTGTTTATTTTTATTATTAGTTAATTTTTTTTTCTCTTTTGACTAGAATTTTCTTACTTTTCTAGTTGTTCTCATCTACTATATATCCGAAATAGTAAAAAAACCAAAAAAAACAAAAAAAACCAAGAAGTTATTTTTTATTAATCTCAAAATTTATGTGAAATGGGGCCAAAATAGTAAAATATAGGCTTGCTGTAAAAATTATTTTCCCTACCAAGTCCAAACTAGTCATCTTGACTCCATTTATTGATTCTTGAGAGTTGGCATTTTACGTAGGCGCGAACCTAACGCGCAAATTTTGATGAAATATGGGTATGATTCAATTAAATGTCTACCTGTTTAAAATGTACTCTGCATTGCTCATTCTTGGCGATGAAGAATTCCACCATGGCAGAGTCATTTTGGTTTTGTCATGCGTCTACCCCAACTCAAATTTGTTGAAACTTTTTTTTTTATTACTTTTTGTGATAAATAAAATAAATACATAAATTGGACTAACATATGAATTTCATAACGAAACTAGATCAAGACTGAAGTTTCATACTATGTCCTAAATTAAGACCTACTATATAGTGTTTACGTTATTGCTGACGCCTATCTAGCTACCATACATGATACAATGATTTGAATTCTACGAAAAATTTGTACACTCTTTATACAGACTCCGATACTAGTATATATTGAACAATTCCATAAAAACTCTTCAAAAAATAAAGTGGACGCGATATATATAACAAAACTTGCGACTATTCAAAATAATCATAAAAGGAAAAGATATGTGATACAGTGAATTATTCAGTATTTTGTGTAAACCAAAACAATATAATTTCACACAAAATTTTTACAAGCACAATTGTTGGTTCTTACGATTATACTCATTTTGATCCTAAGAAAATCCTGATTGTCGTGAAATACTCTAGAGAATTTAACATTCTCAATTCTCATAAAAATGGCTTCACTTTATACTTATATAAGTGATTTTTTATTAAGAGTATTGTTAGCTCAAGTGCTTCATTAATTAATTTTGATGATTTTAATATTTCATTTCCTATAATTAAATATCTTTAATTTGGATAATATTTATTATTTCCAAAATGAAAGTGTTAACCCATTTTGAACACTCAAGGTTGAC
>JAULJZ010069125.1:0-13157 GCA_032270985.1 Heliamphora pulchella | reverse complement strand
TTTAAAGCATGCAATCACGGTACACATAACGATACCAAAAACATGTAATCCACTTACATAATCCGTACATAAATAAACAGTTATAAATGCACATAACCAGGTATGACAATTCATCACGACGCCACCCGTCACAAAACTCATCACGACATCACATGCCACATACCAGTCATTCAATACCCGAACGACCTGTCCACTCACCGAGATAACCAACAATATGAAAAACCAAAACCAAAACCTAACCCAGAGGCCAACACAGCCATAGTGCTCGAGCGCTCAACCACCGTTCGAGCGGTTCCCTACCGACATAACACAATGCCATCACCTCGCTCGAGCGCACCACAGCCGCTCAAGCGGTCAACTGCCAACCCAACACTCTGGCACCACCCCGATCGAGTGCTCAACCACCGCTTGAGCGGTCAACACTGGGAGAAAACTCAAATCGAGAAACAAAACCAAATCTCCACACGCAACGATGTACTAACCACCACGCACACAACCGTGCACCAACACCCTGCATGAAATGACCAACACCCTCTCTGTGACTTCAATTGACATGACCCCATAATCCAATCAACTAAAATCACTAGAGGAGAGCACTCAATCGAGCCCCATAACACAATCGACCGAGAGGCCACCACATGACTCCCGAAGCCATCACACAACTAACTGAACCCTAAAAAGAATCCACAGGTATTTGAATCGACTAATTTTCATAAATAAATCAATTGAATACCATAGGATGCCAATTGAAAACCAAAGAACCAACCACCAAACCAGAAAACACCAACAAACTCCCAAGGCCCTAACACGACCAAAATGGACTCACACACGTCTGACACGGCAAACACGAACCCACACATGCCCAACATGGCCAACACAACCCACAACACCTACATAAACACCACAACGCCCCACGAAACATGGAATTAGGTCAAAAGGGCCAACAAGGATGAAAAACAACATTTTCCCAAATATTCGGCAAAAAATGGGTGAAAAATGATTTGAAAATCTTGACACACCTTCACTCTCTTGATCATAACTTTGTCTACAAAAACACGTTTAAGGTGAGAGAGGTTTCATTGGAAAGAAGACTTCTGGGGCTTCAATTTGAGTACAAGAACTACCTAATTCTGAGTCCGGAAAAGGGAGATAACATCAAAACAAAATGGTCCTGCGCAGCTAGTCCGCTCGAGCGGACATCGGGTGCTCGAGCGAGCTACCACCCAAGAGAAATCCAAATTTCCCTGTTCTTGGTGTTCTGAGCCTCCAAACACTCAAACACACACAAACCATCATCTCAACCACAAATCTAAGCCTTTGAACACCTTCTCGACACCCTCGGACGTGCCCAAACCTGAAACTACCACAAAACCTCGAAAAGAAAAACTCAAAACTCGATTCCATCCACCGAAATTGAAACAAAACTCATTTTGAAACTAAAACCCAATTTTCTTGAAATAAAGTCAAATCTACAACAATCTAACGGTTAAAAATACACACGATTACACGTACCACCCTTATAAGACATGAGAGTCTAAGATCCTACCTCGTTAAGTCAAAAACTCGACGTCTCGATCCACATGCAAAACTGAGCTTCGTCAGAATAGAATTCTGCCTAGATGAACGCATAGCCCACCATGCCAATAACAAAGATCCGCTGTTGGATCATTGAAAATCGAGCCCCGAGCCCCCCAAAAACTAGAGAGAATGTAGAGAGAAACTTGTAGAGAGAGAGAAAAGAGAGAGTTGGGAGATATTTTAAAAACAAATATTTAAAGGAAGATATTTATAGGCTCGTCAAAAATTTTTTTTGAAACCCGTACCACAATGGCCAATGGCCTCGGGAACTAACCCCACATGCATATCTAACCCCGATCATGCATCTAAAAGCATATAAACATGCACAAACGAAAACGACAAACACGTGTCGAAAAACGCCGAAATATAAAATGGGTCAAGGTCTCACATCTTGGATCTCATGACACAGCCTCATGCATTTATCGGTCAGATGCCCATGAACTTGGTGATAAGCATAGTATAGGAAAGCATTGTATCTCAGAGATAAAGGATCGGGTATAGGCATAGGGT
The DNA here is from genome assembly GCA_032270985.1 of Heliamphora pulchella. Lineage (NCBI taxonomy): Eukaryota > Viridiplantae > Streptophyta > Magnoliopsida > Ericales > Sarraceniaceae > Heliamphora > Heliamphora pulchella. The sequence continues at coordinate 11,069 of JAULJZ010069125.1, read as the reverse complement.
CCAAAAGCTTGATTAGCCCTTTCTCGACAAGTCGATTCAGGGCCGTAGACAATGGTATGTTGAGGGGAGTAAAAACTCTCCTCAGCTTTTGTTGAGACTGCTGAGTATTATTTGATTACTGGGTGGAGAATGAGGGATTTACTTGTCCAGCATGAGGATTCAGCAAATTGACTTCATTGGAACGAGAAATGAAGTTGGTGGTAGGGGTGGACTAGTTTTAGTTATTTGTAGGAAAGGACCTCCTTGGCTTCTGAAGTGGCTCAGACTTCTCAATGTCCCTAGATTGGATTGCGTCTTTAATTTGATCCTCGGCATCGAACAGCTGCTCGAAAGTGGAGAGCGGCTGTGTGATCTGATAGCGCTTCAAAGGGGATTGCAAATTCTTTACCACAATCCTTACTTGATCCTTTTTTGTCGACCAATTTGTCATCTTGGCTGCCTTTCCTCTCAATCGGGTTAAAAAATCCATAAATGGCTCTTGACCTTCCTGTCGGGTGGTTTCAAGTTCTCGGGTGGTTACGTTCAATTGGACATTGTAGCTATACTAATTGACGAACGTTGTGGCAATATCTTTCCCTATTCTTATCTTAGAAACATCGAGAGAAATGAACCATTTTTGGGTTGTCCTCGAAAGAGATCGGTGGAATAGCTGAGCGTTTAACTGGTCATCGATCCCCATGGGAGAGAGGGTACCGATGTACATTCTCAAATGAAGTCGAGGATCACCGATTTCATCGAACTTCTCCATTTCTGGCACTTTGAACTTTTTTGACAATTTTGCATATGAGAACAAATAGAGTCCCCCTACATCCAGCACGTATTCCTCTACCCCTTTTGCCTTCCTAAGGACTTTTTCCATCTGGTCGATCTTCTCTGCCAACGCGGACTCCCTAGAGTGAGCGGTATTTTTTTCTTCTATCGGGACATGTCGAGGGACCTAAGGTGCGAGAACAATTTGTGGTCCATCATTACCTTGGTGTTCATCCCAAAAATCTTTTCCACTATCGTTCAGGTCATCTAGTTGTTCATTCACCCCCTGTAAACTGACCTGAATTGCCCGAATCTGAGCTTGGTACTATTTCTAAGCCTGTGTCTACTGTTCAACTACCCTATGTATCTCAATGATCGCCCTCATCAAGGCTATCAAGTTTACCTCATTCTCTACTACTTTAACTGATTCTGAAGTCTGCTCGGATACCCGATAAAGCCTTTTAGTTACTGAACTAGCCTACACTCGTACCGATTGTGATCCTTCTAACTCAATGATCTAAATCTGAAGCAAAACCTGGTAATCCCAAAAGAAAAATTACCAGTATCAGACACTTATCAAAAAGGATCTTGATAACAAATAGCTGACACTCCAAATACCAAAGACGATTAACTATGAGTACCAGGACTGAACACCTGAGTATTGGCAACATACTAGCAACAAAATGACTGAACACTCGAGTACCATCACTAAAATTAAGCAATGGACCAACAAAACTCCAAAAGGTGGTTTACCCTAAGGTTCTAAACAGGAAGTACTCTGGTAAGAAAAATAGATCTAACTCAAACGGGTGTATAAGATAAGATCCTGGACAGGGGTTCAAGGAAAGAAAGCCTAAACAAAACTGAGGGTATAAAATCGATAGCCTAAGAAGAACCCGAAAGAGAGAGAAAAGCTATCCTAAAGGCTTTGAACCAAAACATGGGCATAACCCCGAGAAGAAAATTGACGACACAAAAACCAAACAAGGAGAAGATCAAAACCTAGATAAGAACCTGAAGAAAAAACTATCTTAAACAACAGAGGTTGATAGAAAACTCAGGCCAAACTCGAAAAAAGGGAACTAGCCTAAGCCAAACAAACACACAAAAAGAACATTCCTAACAAATGCAAATAAAACATACAATTAACAAAACAAATACTCCTACTAGGTCAACAACACCTAATGGGGGGTTTTAAGCTACTATATGCAGAAAAAGTTGATTTTGGTCAATAAATAGGGTACCTTCTGAATAGAGCTAAGTATATGCTTTCCATGTCTAGTGTGGTGCAAGACATGGTCAAGCGGTATGCACGAACTCTTTTAACGCATCTATGAAAGCGTTCAACCAGTAAGACTTGCCTGTCTTCGCAACATAGCCCCGAGACAGCAAACCGACCAAGGTGTCGGGTTGACCAGGCAGACGGTTGAGAACAATGCAAATGTGTGCGAGAATGCAAATGAGAAATTTTTATTAAGAACCAATGATGTTTTCAAATCTACCCCTCTTATTTGATTTTATAAACCAATCCTCAACGGGGTCGCCAGAAAATACAGTGGCGTCGGGATTTAGGATTTTTGGTTCAAAAATAGGAGAATTCAAGAAATGTTTATAAAATATTTTAACACCTTGAAAACTAAATTTAAAAAACCCTTTTTGTTGAAAATAGAGTTGCCACTTGATTTTTGAAAAAAATAAAAAAAAAACAAAAATAGGCTACTGACCTTTAAAACGTTAACCAGAGAAAATAAGGGTTGGGGCTAAGGTACGAACTGTGGAAGGTGTTAAGCACCCTGTTCACCCAACTGTGAGGTTGGCCTCTACTAATCATAATTGGTTCTTAATTAGATTTTTCAAATGCATACATATACAGAAGACGGGGGTAAAGAAAGAACATTCAAAATCAAGTAAGAAAAATAAATATGTATATAAAATGCCAAAACAAAGCAAATAAAAAGAAAATTCTAAATCCTATGATATACAATTTCTAACTAAAGGAAACATTGAGTAAATCCACATGCAATAACACCTAAATTAGTATGATTTAAATAAAAGAACAAAAATATACTAAAAATCACTAAATTCAAACTATACTAAAAATAAATATGAATTTGTTAAGAATATCATCAAATAACTAAAATAACCTAAACTATTCTAAACACAGTTTTAAAAGAAGTAAACAAATCATACTTTAAAATTATAATGTATATTACCAAATTTCCTAAAATTAGCATTAGCATGATTAACTTCTACTAAAGAGTAGATAAACTAAAATACAAAAATTCTATATTAAAAGCTTAATAATAAAGAAAACAATTAATAACAAGAATTTTATGTTTTTATCCATATATAAGAATGTTTAAAGATTTAATCAAAAGAAAAGAAAAGAAAAGAAAATTTACAAAAGAAAATTAAGCCAAAATTAAAAAGTTTTTGAGAAAATTAAAAGAAAAGGCTACTAAACTAATTAGAATTGTGACTTAAAGAAAAAGAAAAAGAAATCTAACTATTTATCGGGAATTTTATAGGTTTTATGTGAAAACTAGATAAGATAAAGAACAAGTAAAATAAATGTTATAAAAGAGGAAACTAAGCTAAAATTAAGAGGTTTTATAAATTTTGATGTTGAACAAAAGAAAAGAAAAATAAAAGTAATGCAATTAGAAAAAATTTAAACAAAAGATAATGCATTAAAATAAAAACTATTATATAATATCATAACAACTATTTAATTAGAAAATATGGATGTAGTATTGACAACTATAACCATATAAATGTAAGTGCATTGGTTATGACAATAACAATAGCGTAAATTGTAATTTCCAAATATATTAGCACTACTTTGTTGAATCTTTAAACTAGGTGCAAGTGTACAATGTGAACAAAATAACAACTAAGAAAGTAATAAGAAGTATCCAAACTACATTAAACAAACTATGCACATTAATCTCATGCATACAATTTCACAAATGAAATGGTAAACTATATCAATTATACATATGAATGAAACATGAGAATTGAAATCGAAATTAACCCCGTAACTCCAAGGGATAGAGAGTGGAGAGAGAAAGGCCGGGGATCCAAACATAATACTTGGATCGCAAGTGAATCCTCAAGTCGGGGAAATGGTGATCGGCAGTTCAATCCTCAAGCAGTGATCCAATCCAAGAGTAGGAGAGTCAAGGTCAAGCAGAATTTTGATATCAGTGGTTAGTTTCTTGATGCTTTAGCAGGGTGTTGGCGTCGAGGTTTGTACTCTCTGGTACTTTGGCAGTGTCACGCCCTAAACTCTGGGTCACGCGAAAAGCCACGAACAACCACCACAACTGCCCAAACGAAAAGGGATGAACACCGCAAAGACAAAATGAGACTAAAACCTTTGTAAAAATGTACCACCAAGGGTTTATTTATTGCAAAAGAACAGCCCAAAGGCCAAGGTCACGGTCCCCAAGAGCCAAGCTTTTAAAAACATACAACAATTTTTTTTATGTGCACAAACTTCTCGATCGGTCAAAAGACCGCTCAAGTGGTCCTCCCAAGGACACTGAATTTTGAATAAAACAGAGAAAAATAGAATGTTTGTAGAAACTGCCCATTAGACTGCTCGAGTGGTTAAGCTCCAGACCAGCTTTCAAAATACAACTTTTTCCTTCCCAACACTTAAATATTTTTTCGTCATTTTGAAAGCTCACAAGGCAACCATGCCAAAGATAACCCACCCAAACAAGGCTCCAAATCCTCCCTCGAAGCACAACATTTAAAAAAAGGGACAAAACCAAACGAAAACGAAAAACAACAACCAACCAAGGTTCTCTCAAAAGGAATAAATCATGTATACATCCATAAAAATTACATATGTTTTACAACATGTACATCTAAACATGAAAGATATACAAAAGGTATAAACTACCTAACAAAGACAAAACATCAGCCTTGTCATCCGCCACCTCTAGGCACCTCAAGGTCAACCTACAGGACCACGTTTACCTGAAAAAAATTTTAACAGCAAAATCCCACAATGTGAGCTGAAGCCCAATAGAAATAGACTATAAAGCCGTAAAGCAGGATATGCAATCACATAGCATATAGTTGACTCAACCACAGGAGCCAAAAAGGTTTTCCATCCTGAAAATCACAAGTTTTTCATCAGGCTAACACGAGCCTCAAAACTGTTTTACTTCATAAAACTCCACGTTTTCCATCCTCAAAACCAAGCAATTCAACAATGCAAATAACATTTTTCTCAGTTAAAGAAAAACAGTAATCAAAACGTTATTTTTCACTTGGACCACACAGCCGAGAACAAAATATTATTTTTCCACTCGGATCACACAACCGAAGTAAATAAAATTAAATGAATCCTATGTACCGACTCCGTCACAAAGAGACAAAGGTAACAACTATATGATAGTATGTGTGTAATCCTAAGAGGGGAGGGGGGGTGAATTAGATTTTTAAAAAAATTGTTCAAGTATTAGAAACCAAGTATAACTTTTAATTCACTTATAAGCAAGATACTTTAATTCACAAGTATATTTTAAAGTATATTTTCAAGTTAGAAGATTAAAGCACAAATAGTTTTTAATTAGCTTATAAATAAGATTCAAAACCTTTTGATAGAAGATTTAAGCGCAATATTAAAAACTTTTGTTTGAAGAATAGAATGCAAGTGTATTTTAATTTTAATTCACAATATTACAAGATTCAAAACATCATTGTTTTAAAAACTTAAAATACAAAAATGGATTTTAATAAAGAATAATTTAAGTGTAGAAGATGTGTGTGATCCAATAATAAACAACAATATAATAAAGAGAAAAGTAAGCAAGATAGAAGAACGACACCATGATTTTTACATGGTCCGGCGCAACAACCTACGTCCTTGCCTCAAGCAAACCGCTATGAGGATTTCTTACTACTTCTCCTTCAATAGGCAGAGCAGTCTCTCTCCTTAGTCTAGGCGGAGTAGTCTCTCTTGAGAATGTACCCTTCTTAAGTATTCCAATCGTTGTAGGCGGATTAATCTCTTTTGAGAAACACCTTTCTCAAACACAAATGAATAACAAGAATGTGTACAAAAGAATGCTTCTATGATGAGCAAATGAGTACCAGAATTGCAAGCACTAACTCACTTCTCAAAAGAATATGTCAATGAAGCTCAATAAGAAATCTAATGATCTTTTCTCTCAAGAATCGTTTGAAAAATCAAGAGTTTTGAAGCACAATGAAGTAGGAAACAAGAGAGCATGTTTGAGAGGCTTTTGATGACTGAAACAAGAGCTCAAAGGCTCTATTTATTGGCCTCAATCCTGAACTAGCCGTTGGGCTATGTATGGTAATGTCAAACTAGCTGTTTCAGCCAAAATTTGAATATTTAGCATGTTCAGTCGACTGGGAAAGCTTGTTCGGTCGACTGGACCAGCATTCAGTCGACTGGAGCTGAAGCTCAGTCGACTGGACTGTGTTGAATCTCAAAGCTTTGTTTGACAAACCATTTTCAGTCGACTGGATTTAGTTCATTAGTCGGCTGGAGCGCAGGAAGTCCAAAATATTGATTTTCCAAATGGTTTTGATCACTTTATGTTTTGGAAAAATATTTTTAATTTATTTTAGGAATCCCATGAGCTTCAAAAACATATATCCATGAGTTTTAGTGAATTTACATAAGTCCTAATAATACATTTGAAATTCTTCACTTCTTGAAGTTCTTCAACCTTTCATCCTTCGTCTTGTTCCAAAAGCTTGTCGCCAAAGTGTTTGAAATTTGCATCATGGTTTCCACTTTATGTATGTGTTAAATGTATATTTCCTGTAAATTCAATTTGCACAATTAGATACATAGGTTTGTTATTATCAAAACGGTCATTGAAGTCTTGTTAGGTAAACAATCTCCCCCTTTTTAATGATGACAAACACATAGCAAAAATAATATAGAAAAGCTTATATGAAGCTCCCCAATCAAGAAGCATGTAATAATAAGTTTGAAAACTCCCCCTCACAATATGCATTGATGTGAAGAGATTTAAATTTCATTCCAAGCATATATAAGTTATATAGGATATTAACCATTCTTAATCATTCATTTGATTATTTTACTCATGAATAAATATTCATTCATTATCCAACTATTATTCAATATCAATAATTCATATGATAAACATAACTATTTAAACATAACCATACATATGAGAAACATAACCAATTAAACATAACCATTCATAAACATCCAAACATAACACTATCCAAAAAGTTAAGAGTAGCACAAGTACATGATAAGTAACATTACAAAACATGTGGTCTCAAGAAGTTACAAAAGATACAAGATGCTTTCCTTTTTTCTCACATGTTTCTCCCCCTTTTGGCATTATAAAAAAGAAGCGAAACTAGAACTAACCTCGTCGTCATCGCCATCACCATCAACCTCGGGTTAAGAAGCGTTGTAGGGAGGAATACCTAAAGTATCCTCGATGCAAGTAAGGCGAGTGTGGACCCGTGGAAACTGTTTGTCAACTCGCTTTGTGAACGACTTTACCATTTTCTTTAAAAATAATTGAGTGGATGGATCAAGGGCAGGAGTAGGAGTAGTAGCAGTAGTAGGACCAGATGGAGGAGTAGTAGGAGAAGGTGCATCAGCCTGTGCATAGGTGGCATCCTCATTCTTTTCTCCTTCACTATATATCTTGCACAACTAGAGGTGCGTCCCTATGAGTCTTGTGTTTCCATTCACCATTTTGGAGACGATAGCCCATTTGCTTTAAGGTGGTAGCAGTGAGAAAGTCAGAAGCTTTGGTGCTAAGAAAATTGGACAGAGAGGAGGAAAACCCAAAAGACTCAAAAAGAGGTGTGGGAAAACCTCCATAAGGGAGAGTATGTCGTTTGGTACTTTTTTTCGAAAGCATCCATTGGCATATCAAGGATGGAAGGTCAAGAGATTTTTTCATATAAATACACCATAGAATGAAGCAATCAAGATAGGAAATATAAGTGCGAGATCCACTACGAGGCAAGATGTTATATGTGATGATCAAATGAAGAATTTTGGCCTCAAGGGTAAGTTGTGAGTAGTTCGGTGTGATAGAAAAATTGGTTACTTTTTCAGTCATGATCATGGGTAAAAAAGTTTGTGGAGTGAAATCTTGTGCCATGATCCATGAAGAGGAAGAAAGTTGTGGACATATAAAATTTTCTCTACCCATTCCAAATATAGTGTCTATGTCTTTATTAGAAAATTTGTATGTTTTTCCATAGAGAAAAGTAGAGAGATGTGTGTAGCGATCATTTGGATTGGTGTTAGCTTCTTTGGGGAGATTTGCATAGAATAACTTAGTGATTTGGGGATAAACGCCTTTGCATTGATGGAAAACATAAGGTCCCTAATCGAGTCTAGATATAAGGCGTAAGACATTTGGAAAATAAGAATCCATGAATCGTATGTTGAGAACTATACCAAAGATTGGATCGAGAGATTGAAGATGATTCTTGTAGAGAGCTTCGGTTCGACTCGTGGAGAATAATTTTTCAGATTCGCTGGTGGTTTCCTCTCGTGCAATCGATTTTCCTTTGCCTCCTCTAACTCTAGGTGCCATGGGAAGGATTTGAGAAAAGGAAATGTAAGATTGAGAGGTGGAGAATGATTGTGGGAGAGTGCGATTTGAGGGACAACCTTTTTGAAGCTAAAACCAGGTATTTTCGAGCCATAGGAGAGAGAAACCAAGAGTGGAAAATGAAAAAATCAAAACTGAAAAGTTCTTCGGCTCCATAGGTTTTTAAACCCCCGACAGTTCAGTCAACTAGATGGCACATTCAGTCGACTGAAAGAAGGGATTCAATCGACTGAATGAGGTTCTTCACAGGTTCGGTTTTCGACAGTCTCCTAAAGTGCTTTGATGGGTTTTAATAGAAAACACTTTTCAATAAAATTCACTCAACTTCACGAACATGCATTAGGCCCAATTCTCTTCTTATAATAATAAATCTTTCCTCATTAAGTGGTTTAGTAAAAATGTCCGCCCATTGTTCATTAGTGCATACAAATTCTAAAAAGATATCACCTTTTTGTACATGATCACAAAGAAAATGGTGTCTTATCTCAATACGTTTTGTTCGTGAATGCAAAATTAGATTTTTAGAGATACTTATTGCACTTGTATTATCACATTTAATCGACACAACATCGTATTTTAACTTAAAGTCTTAAAGTTGTTGTTTCATGTATAAAATTTGTGCACAACAACTACTTGTAGCCACATATTCGGCTTCAGGGGTAGATAAGGCTATGGAATTTTGTTTATTTGAGAACCATGAAACAAGTGATTTTCCTAAGAAATGACAAGTGTCACTAGTGCTTTTACGGTCAATTGTGCAACCAGCAAAATCCGCATCTGAATAACTAATCATTTCAAAGGATGTGAACTTAGGATACCACAAACCTATATCTATGGTGCCAATAAAATATCTTAAGATTTTGTTTACAGAAATTAAGTGTGATTCTTTAGGACTTGCTTGATAACGTGCACACATACACACAGTAAATATTATGTCAGGTCTACTTGCAGTTAAATACAATAAGCTACCAATCATACCTCGGTAGAGTATAGTGTCTACCGATTTCTCTTACTCGTCTTTGTCAAGTTTGATTGAGAGACTCATTGGAGTTCTCAAAACCTTTCCGTCTTCCATTTTGAAACGTTTGAGCAGTTCTCGTACATACTTTGATTGGTTGATGAAGGTTCCATTTTTTTCTTGCTTGATTTGGAGTCCAAGGAAGAACATGAGCACTCCCATCATACTCATCTTAAACTCCTTTTGCATGCATATAGAAAATTCCTTGCATAAATTTTCATTAGTAGCACCAAAAATAATATCGTCTACGTATATTTGCACAATAAGCATGTCTTCATTGTTCGTTTTGATGAATAAAGTTATGTCAATTTTCCTTTCGTAATCTATTTTCTAACAAAAAATTACTTTATCTATCATACCAAGCTCGAGGAGCTTGCTTTAAACCATACAATGCTTTCGTCAGTTTAAATACATGGTTTGGATAATTATAATCTTCAAAATTAGGTGGTTATTCACATGCACTTCCTCATTTAAAAAACTATTTAAAAAAGCACTTTTTACATCCATTTGAAAAAGTTTAAAGTTCTTAAAGGATGCATGTGCTAATAACATACGAGCGGCTTCCAACCTAGCTACAGGTGCATAAGTTTCTTCAAAGTCAATTCTTTCTTCTTGATTATAGTCTTGTGCAACTAGCCTAGCCTTGTTTCGGACAACAATACCATTTTCATCTATTTTATTTCTAAATGCCCATTTAGTTCTAATTATTGTGTGAGACCTTGTACCGTTTGATTTTGATATATATATGCATGTTGGGTGTTTTGACGCCTTTTTGGCATTTTTGCTTTAATATGATTTTATGTGTTTCGATGCCTATTTTGGTTAAACTGAGCATTCGGGGTTGCTTCCCGGGGTTGTAGGGAGTTTCTATGCGAATTTTAAAAATTAAAAAAAAAGTTATTTTGGAGGCCTATAAATATCTAGCCTTAGATATTTTGGTGGAGATATTTTCTTTTGGAAAGCTTAGTGGTTAAGTACCTTTCTCCAAACAAAAACCTATGCCTTCTCTCTAGATTTTCTTGGGGCCCGGGCTTTATTTTGGGCAATCGGGTAGCGGATCCTTGCTTTGGCTTCGTGGATTACCCATCCATCCAGACGGAATTTGATTTCAGCAATGCTCGGATTTGTACATAGATCGAGATGTCGGGTTTTTGACCCAACGAGGTAGGATTTTTGATTCTACTGTTGTATAAAGGAGTTATATGTAATCTTATGCATTTCTACCGTGTTAAACGCATGAAAAAGTGATTTATATTTGATAGATCTGATTTTTGGTTTTAAAATCATTTTTCAGCGTTTTGGTTGGAGAAAAAGGGGTTTGAGGCTTTCCTTTCGGTGTATCTTTGTTGTTTTGGGTTTGTGTATGTCCATGGGTTGAAAAAGAGGTGTTTGGGTAGTTTAACTTGGAGTTGAGAAGTTATTTTCGTAGCTTGGGTTTGATTTTTCCCATCGCCTGTAGCTTATTCTGAAATTTAAAAATTTTTGGATTTTGTGTCGACACCTTTTTCTATTAGGGTCAACACAATTTCCTTCTGGGGTGCTGAGTACGCTCCAGTAACTTACGTTGAACTCTCTATTCTTTTATGTCAACACATTTTCTGTTTGTGTCGACACCTTTTTTTGTTGGTGTCGACACATTTTCTGTTTGTGTCGACACAATTTCCTTCTGTTGGTGTTGAGTATTCTGTTGTGGTTTG
>JAULJZ010069093.1:0-13158 GCA_032270985.1 Heliamphora pulchella | reverse complement strand
TACTAGCACAGAGAGTCGGAACAATAGACGACGCTATTATCTGTTCCCCGTAACCAAGACAGACCTACTAAAACTCTTGTACTACAGTCGTACCGATGGTATGTCCATTTCCATCTAAACTGTGAATCATAAAACTTATATTCTGCAAAGAACTAAAAATCTGATCTTCTGTGTGTAATTCGTACTCTACACACCAGATTAAATACTATACAGAATATTAGGCATCCATACATAACAAAGAAATGATATGCATACATTGCTCATAAAGATTCTCATAAAATAAAAAATTAATAAAATTAAGTACTAAAAACATGATTTTCAGTATATCAACCCTAATAACAACTTCTCCTTTAAAACCTACCATAAAAACTATTGAATGATAAATGTTTGTTAATGTTTTCTTCACTTCTTCTCCATCCCATCTCCACGTCTTATCTTTCCTTCTCCCCTTTTGAAATCATCAAAAGAGGTGCAATCACTGATCGTTCATGAATTTTTTGAATTTCTTTTTCGTTTCTTGCTTCTGACGTCGTTCTTAGGCTTCCTTCTTTTTTTTTTAGGAAAAGGCACGTTCGTCTTTCTTCTCTGCCGCAGCAAGTGCATTCAAGGTGGCAGCAAGGGACAAATCGGCTTCACGTTTCAATCGTGCAGCTTTTTCTTCCTTAGATTCCTTGGGCTTAAACTATTTTTCCCAAGCGTCTTGCAGCCATTTGAGATGCTCTTCAACCTTCTGGACTTTGATTGAACAGCTATGACGCTGCATTGGTCGTATTCCTTCCGAACTTGCTAAAGGATAGCATTGTTGCAGTTGACTATGGAAACAAGACTGTCGTCCATTGTCTTGCACAGGGCTCTCCTAGCATCTATGGCATTTTCAACATCATGACACAGAGCTCAGTTGGTCTTGTCTAAGTGTTTGACTTTGTCATATAGAGATGTCATAGAGCTATTAAGGTCAAATATATCTTCATCAATCTTGGATTGGAAAGAGGTTAAGGAAGAAGATAAACTTTTAACCGAAGAGATTACTTCAGAGAGATCAACAAGAAGAGCAATAAAGAAGGCATGAGAAGCAAATAGAACATCAGAATGTGCAGGAGGAGGAGGAGGAAGAGCATGAAATGGAGCACAGGCTGATCCTGGTGTGTCAGCCCTAACAGAAGGTCAAACGGGGTAATCAAAGTCTACTCGAATGGGTGAGAAATCTCGTGAGACAGAAGTATTGCGAGGGATGGATGGAATGGCACGTCGAGTAGTCTAAACTCCTTCAACTTTAGAGATTTGCATATGTTTCAAAGTTGAAGCTCCGTAGAAGTCATGCTTCGAGAAAAGAACCATTTTCTCATTAGAAAGATCAATGGCAAAATGGCAAAAAAACTTTGGTTAAAAACATACCATGAGGGAGGGAAGAGTTGGATTTGCTGTGGGACTCGTGCATGTCAAAAATAAAGAGAAAGTCAAGATCTAGGTTTCTCTGTTCAAGATAACACCACATTATAAAAATGTACATGTATGATACATCTCTAAATTTTTCCATTTGTGGCAAAAATATGTGGTTAACCATATGGTGAAGGATTCTCATCTCAGATTTGAGAGTGTTGGCCTCTAGGGTTTTGGAAGGGTCAATTTCATCAACTTCAAAAATTTGTCAGACAGCATCATGAAAAGAAAATCCCTCGATGTCGATTGATCTTTTATTGTAAGGAACAAAGATCTCTCCTTCAGGGATGCACAGGATCTCATTAAGAATAGATGAGATCAAGTGTATTTCTGTTCCATTCACCCAAGAGGTGATGGTGGTGGTCGGAATAGATGCAATGTGAATGTGCGCATAAAAAATCTTTACAAGTGTAGGATAGTGGGGGTCACAATTTAGAAGTAATCTCTCCCACCCGAGACTAGAGATCAAGTCTCTAAAGCGCATTTCGATGGAATCGAAGAAAGTGAAATCGACACTACGGCCAAGAATTACCTTTCGATTCAAAAATGAAGAGAAGTAAAGTTGTTGGAACTTAGTCGATTTGAAGCTTAGAGCCTCCGCATCGCAATAGCTTCGGTTCCCGTCGCCGTTGCCGTCGTAGTCTTCGTTTTCTTCAGAGCCCTAGGGTTTGACGAGCCCGCATCTCTAGTGCATTTGGTGCCTTAACCCATCGTTCTTGGAGTTTTCTTAGATCGAAGAGAGATTGAAGAGATGAAGGGTCGACTCATTTTCAAATGAATGAAAAACGACGGGAGATGAACAGTTATGGAGAGTGAGGAAACGACGTGAATGGTGGGGACCAGTGCCACTTTTATGGGCAAAAAGATTTGTGTCAACGCAAATAGCTTTTGAGTCGACACTTTTCTTCGCGAGTGTGGGTGTCCGAAAATAGAAATTGTGACGACACTTTTTCAGAAAGGGTTGACACTTTCGGCCATTTGAGTCAACACAATTAAGTTTTTGGTCAATCCAAATTTACCGAGAGAAAGACATCAAATTTGATTCGACACTATATAGAAATGGGTCAACACTTTTTCCTGCAGTGTCTCTTCCATATACTTTTAAGTCAACTCAAGTAAATATGTGTCGACACTTTTTCAAGTAGTGTCGACACTTTTCACATATCAATGAAGAATATCAAAAGCATTGAAATAGATTAAAAAGACATGGTTAGTATGGCATATTAATTTTGAATTAGGAGCGCATAACATACCAATTTCTCTTCTTATATAATATATTCTTTCTTCATTTAAAGGTTTAGTGAATATGTCTACAAGTTGATAATCTATGCCTATGAATTCAAGTTTGATGTTATCTTTTTGCACATGATCTCTTATAAAGTGATACCTAATCTCAATGTGTTTGATTTTGGAGTGTTGTATTAGGTTCCTGGATATATTTATTACACTAGTGTTATCACATTTTATAGGAATATGATCTAAGAAAAAATCATAGTCTTCTAATTGTTGTTTCATCACAAGAAATTGTGCACAACAGGTACCAGCTGCTATGTACTCAGTCTCGGCTATAGACAAGGCTACTGACTTATGTTTTTTGCTAAACCAAGATATTAGTGAATGTCCTAGGAATTGATAAGTTCTACTTGTACTTTTCTTATCCACTTTACATCCAATAAAATCAGCATCTGAATAGCCAAATAACTTAAATGCTATTCCTCTAGGATAAAATAATCCTAGGTTTTGTGTACCTAAGAAGTATCTAAAGATGCGCTTAACGACGATCACATGTTATTCTTTAGGGTTAAATTAAAATCTTGCACACATGAAAATACTAAATATTATATCAGGACGGCTAGCAGTTAAGTATAATGGAGATCCAATTATACCTCTATAGCGTTTTTAATCTATTGCTATACCATTCTCATCCTTGTCAAGCATTGTTGTAGGACACATTAGGGTTCCCATAGGTTTTGCTTTCAGTATGTCAAATCTCTTCAATAGGTCCCTTGTGTACTTAGCATGATTGATGTAGATTCCTTCTTGTGTTTGCTTGATTTGAAGTCTAAGAAAGTAGTTGAGTTCTTCTATCATACTCATCTCGAATTCTCCCTGTATACACTTAGCACAGTCCTTGCAAAGATATTTGTTAATTGCACTAAAAATAATATCATCTATATAAATTTGAACAACTAGCATATCATTTTTTTGAGACATGATAAAAAGAGTGGTATCAATTTTTTCTCTTAAAAATATATTTTTAATTAAGAATTTGCTAAGCCTTTCATACCATGCTCTAGGTGCTTACTTTAAACCATAGAGAGTCTTGGTAAGTTTGTAAAGATAGTTTGGAAAATCTAGATTTTTAAAGTCAAGAGATTATAAAAACTTTCTCCGAGATAAAACCATTTAAAAAAAGCACTTTTGACATCTATTTGATAGAGTTTGAAATTTTTAAAACATGCAAAAGTAAGCAACATTCTAATAGATTCAAGCCTAGTGACAGGAGCAAAGATCTCATCAAAATTAATGCCTTCTTTTTTATTGTAACATTAGACTATCAATTGAGCTTTGTTCCTAAGAACTACTCTATTCTCATCCATTTTGTTGCTAAAAACTCATTTTGTACCGATAATAGAGTGTTCCTTCGATTTTGGGACAAGAGCCCAAATTTTGTTTCTTTCAAATTGATAAAGCTTTTCTTGCAAAGCATGATTCATATTCGCATGATTGATTATCGATTTAGCATGATTTTTAACTATTGGGAATGTGTTCATCGGGAGGGTTGCATAAATAAATTTTACATGCTAATAATCGTAACAGGGTTGATTACGAGTGGTTAGTTGTATGTCGTGGTTTGTTGTGGTGATGGATATTATCAAGGTGCACCGCCGTAGGCTGGGCCGGTGTTCGAGCCTTGATAATATCCAACGGAGTTTAGGTTTTTAATAAGTTACCTGGCAGACACCCGCCATAAGTTGGGCCGGCGTATATTTTAGGATAACTTATCAGGCAGACACAGATGCGTTCTCGGTTGTAATTCTATTATGATTATCTAGCAGAAACAAACCGTAGGCTGGGTCTTATTATTATTCTAGGATATCATCTGGCTGGAACCGTAGAAACTTCTCGTGTATTAGATTTGATGTTGATGATGATGAAGAGAATGTGTTTAGAGAGTGATCCAGGAAAATCCTAGTTGGAGTTTTTAGTAATTAATTAAATCACGATGCATTTTAATATATCTGTTATTTATTTGTTGCTACGTGTTGATGTGATTAGCTATCGATGCATGTTTTACTTGTGACGAGTTTACTGAGTTCGTCAAACTCATGGCTTCGTTTTATGTTGTCCTGGTGATTCAAACACCACGTTATGAAGTGCAGGATGACGTCGTAGAAGAGAACATAGAAGAACAGATAGAACCCTAATTAATGTGAACCTAGCCACCAGAGTCTTTATTATCAGCATTCTTTTTGTTTTTAGTTATTTTTTTATTATTTTTTGCTGCAAGAACAATGATGTAATAAAATTTTTGGTTTAATTTTTTTTTTGAGAAATATTAGAATAAGATTTTGCCTTTCTGTTACCTAGTATTTTATTTGTCGCTCTAGATGAATCCAAAATTTTTGGATCGTCACAGTTGGTATTAGAACAATAGGTTCAATCCTTACCCACGCGATCATAGATTCAACTTAAATAAAGTTCAAACGTAAAAATTAATAGTAACTGTTTAAAAACCTTGGTTTATTTGTTTATATAGATTAACCGAGCGAGATGCAGACCCCGTCAATACTTGGAACCACGAGAAGATGTGGAACCTGAAGTGTAAGAAGGACAAAGAGAACCGCCACCGGTACCACGAGACGGGGACTTTAATTTTCTACTCCGGACCCTCGTCGATGTAATAAGGAATCCACAACCTACACTTGCTCAAGTACAGCGAGTTTGAACTAACAGGATAGCTTTGTTTTTTGGTTTTCGCCGGTAGCAACCCCCAACGTTCAGTGGAGGAACCCGTCCCCAAGAGGCAGAGAGCTGGCTGAATCAGGTGAAAAAGATGTTAGAGACCATGGCCGTCAGGGATGAAGCCGATCGAATAGTCTTGGCCACTTATCAGTTAGAGGGAGAAGCTGACCACTGGTGGAATTCGGTAAGGAATTCCCGCCATGTGGCTACCATGTAGCAATTTGAGGAGTTATTCCTTCAGAAGTACTTCCTAAACGCACAGAGACAGGAGATGATACGAAAATTTTTTGAGCTAAAACAGGCACGGATGACAATAGCAGAATATGCTTCCAAGTTCGAAGAGTTAGGCCGTTATGCTGGGGCCATAATTCCAGATTAAGCGTTTAAGGCCAGAAAGTTCGAATGGGGCTTGGAGCCCCTGATTCGTGGCAGAGTTATAAGCGCACACGCCTTCCTACCTATGTTGAGATTGTTGACACCGCCCTTCTGATGGAGAAAGAGGTTCTTGATACAAAGAAAATGTTCCAGGCCAGATCTAGATCGTCAAAGCGAGGCCCCATCCGTAATAATAACGAGGGCCAAGCAGTCACTTTCAAGCCATACAAATCATCGAATTAGAATGAACCCAGAGTTTATCGATGCTTCACTTGTGGTCAAGAAGGCCACCAAAATTTTGAATGCCCACAGAATAAACGTCATGGGAACTAACAACCACAGCGGCCTCCACCGCAATAGCAGTGATAAAATCAGTAGCAGTAAAGGACTCCGAATCCAGGTCCAGTGGCTAACTGAAACAATAATGGCAATCAGAAGGGAGATCAGAGCGGGGGGAACAAAAGTGGTAATCAAGGTGGCAGAATCTTTGTTCTTCAAGGTGATGAGACCGACGACAATCAGGTCATCCAAGGTATGTTTGTTCTTTTCAGCACCTTGGCAAAAGTGCTTTTCGATACCGGTGCATCGCATTCTTTCATTTCTACATCTTGCATGAAAACTCTCGGCATAGAACTAGAAAGTTTGAAGCAACCATTGAAGATTGTTTCATTGTTAGGAAGCCTACGGTGTATAAAGATTGTATGTAAGTCCTGTGTGTTGAGAATCTCCGGGTTTAGTTTGCTTTATGATCTACGAGTGATAGACTTCAGAGATTTTGATATAATCCTCGGTATGGACTGGCTGTCAGCACATCGAGCAGTGATTGATTGTTATCATAAAAGAATTCATGTATGCGTTGGAGATGGAACCTTTTGTAAGATTCAGGGAGATAGAAAGGTGTCTCTCGATACATAGGAAAACAAAACCGATGGATTCGCTAGTTCTATCGCCAGCCTGACAATTAGTGATGACTCACCAAGGAAGGACCTTCTACAAATTGTTGAGGAGTTTGCTGAGGTTTTTCCTAATAAATTGCCAGGGTTACCCCTTAGGAGGGATGTGGAGTTCTCAATTGAGCTGCAACCCAGCACTGCACCAATCTCAATCCTTTTGCACAGAATGGCACCTGGAGAGTTACGAGAATTGAAGGATCAATTGCAAGAGTTAGAAAGGATGGGATTTATTCGCTCGAGTACCTCCCCTTGGGATGCGCTGCACTCTTTGTGAAGAAGAAGGGTGGATCTTTGCAGTTGTACATAGAATATCAACAGTTAAATCGAGTGACGATCAAGAACAGATATCTGTTACCAAGAATTGACGACCTTTTTGATCAGGTTCGAGGAGCGTCGTACTTTTCAAAAATTAACCCTCAATCTGGTTATCACCAGCTAAGAGTTAAGGAAGAAGATATTCCAAAGATAACTTTTTGTACCAGATATGGCCATTACGAGTTTGTAGTAATGCCATTCGAATTGACCAATGCACCTACAGTATTCATGGGCTTGATGAACAAGTTGTTCCAGCCATTCTTGGATCAGTTCGTGGTAGTATTCATCGATGACATTTTAGTATACTCCCACACTGAAGAAGATCATAAGCAACACCTGAGAACTACCCTCCAAGTTTTACAAGATACACAATTATACGGTCAAGCTAGCAAATGTGAGTTTTGGTAAGGAGAAGTAAAATTCTTGGGTCATGTTATATCCGAAAAAGGAGTATCAGTGGACCCAGCAAAGGTAGAAGCTGTGATGGACTGAAAGCAACCAAAGTCAATTTTTGAAGTTCGTAGTTTTCTGAGCCTTGCAGGCTATTATCGAAGATTTATTCAGGATTTCTCTAAATTGGCCCAACCGATGACGAGGTTGATGTAGAAAGGGATCAAGTTTGAATGGAGCGATGTTTGTGAAAAAACTTTTCAAGAGTTGAAGACGAGATTAACTAGTGCACCCATTCTGATAGTACCCGACAAAAAAGTGGGTTATACAATATTTTACGACGCATCTAAGGAAGGTCTTGGCTGTGTTTTGATGCAAACTGGTAAGATTGTAGCGTATGGATCTCGACAGCTTAAGCCACATGAGCAGAATTATCCAGCTCGCAATCTGGAGTTGGCAACAGTAATTCTTGCATTGAAGATGTGGAGGCACTATCTATACGGAGAAAAGTTTGAACTCTTCACTGATCATTAGAGTCTCAAATATTTGTTTACACAAAAGAAGCTCAACATGAGACAACGACGTTAGATGGAGTATTTGGGAGATTATGATTTCTGTATTGCATATCATCCTGGTAAGGCAAATGTGGTGGCTAATGCTTTAAGCAGGAAAACAAGAATAGAATTAGCTTGTCTGTGGAATTCGTTGGAGACCCTCAGTGAGTATCATTTGCAACCGTCAAAAGGAAGTGAAGGTATCTGTTTCAGTGTGACAGTGGCAACACCGAGTCTTATCCAGCTAGTTTTAGAAGCACGAAGATTTGATCAGGAGGTAACTTTGATCAAACATCAGTTGTCTAATCAGGAGTCAATTCAGGGATGGAAGCTTCATGCCGATGGAGGCTTAACATATCAAGAAAATACCTTTGTACCTAACACCGACGGTCTTCAAGATCAAGTATTAAAGGAATTTCACAAGTCGATGTTCGCAGTACCTCCAGGCATGACCAAGATGTACCAAAATTTGAAACGAAAATTTTAGTGGAGTGGCATGAAGAGGGATGTGGCAATTTTCGTGACCCGTTTTTTTACATGTCAGCAAGTCAAGGCAGAGTATCAGAAACCAGGAGGGACTCTATAACCCTTAGAGATATCTCAGTGGAAATAGGAGCATGTAACAATGGATTTCGTATCAGGACTGCCTATATCTCTGCAGGGGCATACAGGAATTTGGGTGATCGTCGATCGCTTCACAAAGTCAACGCATTTCCTACCAATCAGGATGATAGAAACACTTGATGCGTTGAGTCAAAAGTATATCCGTGAGATCGTAAGGCTACACGGTATACCTGTTTCCATTGTATCTGACCGCGATCTGCTTTTTATATCCAAGTTTTGGCATGGTCTACAAACAGCTTTAGGGACAGAACTCTGTTTTAGTATCGCTTTTCATCCGCAGTTGGACAGACAGTCAGAGAGGACTATTCAGACACTTGAAGAAATGCTTTAAGCCTGTGTTATGGACTTTCGCGGAAGTTGGGAGAGGCACTTACCGCTGGTGGAGTTTGCGTACAACAACAGTTACCAGGTTAGTATTGGTATGGCACCGTACGAGGCCTTATACGGGTAACCTTGTCGGTCACCTATCTGTTGGACCGAGGCAGGAGAGACAAGTTTGCTAGGACCTGATCTTGTGATGGAAACGACAGAGAAGGTTAAGCTAATTCGTCAACGCCTTCTCACAGCACAAAGCCGGCAAAAGAGTTATGCTGATCAAAGGCGCCGACCATTAGAGTTTGAAGTTGGAGATCATATTTTTCTAAAGATTCAACCGTGCCGTGGTATTATTCGGTTTGGGAAGAAAGGGAAATTGTCTCCCCGTTTCATTGGATCATTCGAGATTCTATAAAAAGTTAGAGCCATGGCTTATCGTTTAGCCCTACCCTTGCAGTTAGCAAGTGTTCACAATGTCTTTCATGTATCAATGCTATGAAAGTATGAGCCCGACCCTACCCATGTTTTGAGTTGGAAGGAGATTAGTTTGGACCAGGATGCAAAATTCGAGAAGAGGACAGTGAGAATCCTCGACCGTCGAGAGAAAGTTCTGTGAAGCAAGACGATTCCGTTAGTACGCGTTCTATGGCAACATTGAGGAGTTGAGGAATCAACATGGAAACGTGAGGATACCATGCGAGTGGCATACCAGCACCTTTTTGCCGTGTGAATTTCGATGACGAAATTCTTTTGAAGGGGAAGATTGTAACGATTCGAGTTTTCGATATTTTTTTTAACAATGTTTAATAAATAATAATAAATAATAATTAATTATTTTGTTGTGGAGTATATAATTCATGGAGTTTATTATAATAATAAACATAAATAAGTTTGATTTTAAGTTAAGCAAAAAATTTAAATTTAAATATAAATAATAGGATTATAATAAGTTTTATGCTTATGTTAAGTTTAAGTTTAAAAATAATGATAATAATAATAATAAATAATTTAATAGTATAATAATTTTTTTTAGAAGGTAATAATCTCCTTAAGAAATAAATATCTTTTAGAAGGCTATAATAATTTTATTTTTGAAAGATAAAAAAAGTTAAGAAATAAATAAATGAAATAAGTATATATATATATATATATATATATATAGAATCTTTATCTATCTCTATATATATATACACACGTATACCTATTAGGTTTTTTTGTGCCTTATAAATCAGCCGCAGCCTAGGGATTAGAAAATAATCATCATAACAACGCGTCGCTGGAAGGGTTCGGGTGAGGAAAATCAGCCAGCGTTTTCGCACAGATTAAGGGCTAAACGAAGTCGGATCGTCGTAATTTTTTAGAGGCATATTCTTGGCATCGTGTTTTTGATAATCAACGGTTTCGTTTTACAACCGATAAAATCTGAACCTGCATTTATTTTGTTGATTGTTACAAATAATATTCGATTCTTCCGGCGTTTCATTTTCTTCTCGTTCTCCAACCGTTCTTCGTTTTTTTTAGAAAGAGAGAGGAGAATAAGCCTCTGGATTTGTAAAATTAAAAAAAAAAGTCTAAACCATTCATCTCAAACTGAAGCCGTTATCATCGTGTCGTCATAGAAAACCAAAAAAAGTAACCGAAATTACTAGTTTCGCAATGCATTGGTATTTATTTTTTTCTTTTGATTTAAGTTCCAATTAGTTACTATATGTTAATATGTATGATGAATATTCTGATATTAAGAGATTATTTTTAATAAAAAAAATTAATCAAAAATCGGAAAAAAAAATATAACCGAATCATTAGTTTTGCGCCGTTTCAATATTTAATTACTTCGATAAATCCTATGACCATATAGTTGCTGGATTATTTTTGAATATTTTTTTATATAAATATTCTAAAATTAAGAGGGTTCAATTCATTAAAAATAATAATTAATCAGTTAGTCAAACTTTAAACGGATTTTCGTAGAAAAAGTTAAATTATTTTTTTAAAAACAAATTAAAAAAAGTGTTTTAAATCGTTTAAACAAAATTAAACCAACAATCAAGTTTTGCATTTTAAATTCTTTTTTCAGAAAAATTATGTTGTTGAAAAAAAAGGGTTATGTAAATACGAAACTCGAATTCAAAATAGCACTTGCCATATTTTGTTTGATTATAAAATTATTCATTTATCGATTCATGCATATTTAGATATCTCATATTGTTATTGATAATTTCCTGATAAGTTGTCATTTTTTGTTGAAGTATGATTCATATTCGCATGATTGATTATCGATTTAGCATAATTTTTAACTATTGGGAATGTGTTCATCGGGAGGATTGCAGAAATAAACTTCACATGCTAATAATCGTAACGGGTTAATTACGAAAGGTTAGTTGTATGTTGTGGTTTATTGCGGTGATAGATATTATCAAGGTGCACCGTCGTAGGCTGGGCCGGTGTTCGAGCCTTGATAATATCTAGCGGAGTTTAGATTTTTGATAAGTTACCAGGTAGACACCCACCGTAGGCTGGGGCGGTGCATATTTTATGGCAACTTATCAGGTAAATATAGATGTGTTCTCAATTGTAATTCTATGATGATTATCTAGCAGAAACAGATCGTAGGTTGGGTCTTGTTATTATTCTAGGATATCATCTGGCTGAAACCGTAGAAACTTCTTGTGTATTAGGTTTGATGTTGATAATGATGAGGAGGATGTGTTTGGGTAGTGATCCAAGATAATCCTAGTTGGAGTTATTAGTAATTAATTAAATCATGATGCATTTTGATATATTTGTTGTTTATTTGTTGCTACCTGTTGATGTGATTAGTTATTGATACATGCCTTATTTGTGATGAGTTTACTGAGTTCTTTGAATTCATGACTTCGTTTTATGTTGCATTGGTGATTCAAACACCAGGTTATGAAGTACATAATGACGTTGTAGAGGAGAATATAGATGAACAGATAGAACTCTGGTACATGTGAACCTAGCCACCAGAGTCTTTATTATCATCATTTTTTTTATTTTCAGTTATTTTTTTTTATTATTTTTCATTGCAAGAATAATGATATAATAAAATTTTTGGTTTAATTTTTTTTTAAATATTAGAATAAAATTTTGCCTTTCTGTTGCGTAGTATTTTATTTTTCACTCTAGATGAATCTAAAATTTTTGAGTCGTCAAAGGTACGATGCACCTTAACCTAACCCATGTCAAGTTTGGAGGATTATACTTTTTGTAGGTGGGAAAGATGTGACAATTGATATTTAAATAATAAAAGAAGAAATAGAAAGTAATTAATTTATAGAAAAATTTGAAATTTAATTCCTAATATAACCTTATATTTAATTTTAAAATCAAAATTCAAAAACTTACATCAATTACAAAATTTTCAATAATTAAAAATTGAGACAAAAATATATTATGTAATTAGAAAATTTTTAAACAAATTTTGATTACACGATAAATCATAAAATGACATTAAAAACTTATCTCGAATTTTTTATAAAAAAAATTGAAAATAAAAATTTACATATATTAAAAACACCAGTGACAAAAAAAATCAAGATGAAAATTTATTTAATAGTTAAAAAATTTTAGTAAAAATTTTAACTACACAATAATTTATAAAAATATATCAAAAATTTGTACCATAATTTTAAATTTTTTTTAAATTAAAAATTTCACATTAAATTTTTTTTAAAGTATAAAACTTAATTTACCGTACACATTAAATGGAAGACAGTTGTCCCATTGATTGCCTATAAATACTGAGGCTCCTTTTCAACACACAGGCGTGAGATCCATTAGTCTAGGAATTAGGAAGTCCTGGGAGAGGTCATGAGATATATAATATATAATTTATACCCTGTTCGAAGCTTCAAAAGAAACAGAAGCTCCATATAACAGAAGCTCTGCAAACGCGCAATAGTGAAGAAGCGAAGAAGAAGGCGCGACAGCGCCGGCCTTCCACCACCGTGCAACCAACCACCGGCGACCGCCATCGACGCCAGCGACGCTGCGCCACCTCCGCCGGCGTGGGCGCCCCTCTGCTCCGGCGGACTCTCTTCCCCCTCTCTCTCTCTCTCTCTCTCTCTCTCTCTCTCTCTCTCTATCTCTCGCTCTCTCTTGGTCTTAAACTCTCTTTCTCACGGTCTTAATCTCTCTCTGTCATCTCTCTATCTCTATATATATATATACATATATATGTGTGTGTGTATACATATATGTCC
>JAULJZ010069082.1:0-13159 GCA_032270985.1 Heliamphora pulchella | reverse complement strand
CATAAAATAGAAAATTAATTTTATTAAAATAAAATTAAATACTAAAAATATGGTTTTCAGTATACCAACCCTAACAGCTGTCACAATGATGAGGCTTATCTTTTATTTCCCAGGGATGGGGTTAGGACGTCAATAGCAAGGCATCCCGGAGCCCACTCAGGTGATACCGAGCTCACAGCACTTTGACCTGGGTTATAAGCCAACAAAAGAGGATTTGGAAGAGCCAAGGAAGGGACAGAGAGGAAAGAATGTCAGATACTTCAGAATATTGAATGGTTACTTCATCAAGAAAGGAGTGGATTTTTCTTACTGTGATTTCCTAGAACGTTGATGAGGATACTAACCAGAGGTTGCCAGGGTTGGAGATCATCTTCAGCCATAAATTATCCGATTTTGAGGAGGAGGAAGCTGCTGAAGAGAAAAAGGAAAAGAAGATTCAAGTGAAAGAAGACTGGGTAGACGAGCTGGATGGCATCAGTATGAAAGTTTTGTTCAGTAGCCAGATGCACATAACTGACCAAGATTGTTCGATGATGGGCTATAACGCACCAACTAATTATACTAGGCTCATTGTGGACGTGGTGTCGAAGGATGTTAAAAATTGGTCTTTAGAATGTTGTAAGTTGCATGATGCATGCCTTGAATTCAAGTTTAAGTTATGTGAGTTCTTATTTTGTTCTGACAAGTTGAAAGTCGAGTCTGAGGGCACATTTGTCTGAGCATCTCCCCAATTGTTGCTTTTGAGCTTGTAATACCTTCTCTCTTTAGCATCAATGAAATGAACGAGATTTTGTTTTTGGGTAATTAAATGAACGAGATTTCTGGTTACTCTACTTTGTTTGATTTATTTCATACGCTTTCTGATGATTTTGACTTCGACAAGAATGTCTCCGAATAAATAAAAGCTTTAATAAAAAGAGAAAAAAAAATGCGCGCTCAACCTGTAATAGAAGAAACTTTGTCAATTAATTTGGGTAATGAAACTAATTCACAAATTGTCCAAATCGGTTCTTCATTATCTTTAGTTTAATGGAGCAATTAATAATTTTGTAAAAAGAATTCAAGGATGTCTTTGTATGGTCTTATGAGGATATGCTTGGTATTGATTTCGAAATTGTCCAACACCATAACCCTTTATATCACGATACCAAACTAGTCAAACAGAAATTGAGACGGATGCGACTAGAATAGGCACTAAAAATCAAGGAAAAAGTTACTAAGCAGATTAATGCTGGTTTCCTTTTGGTAACCGAATATCCGAAGTGGGTGGCGAATATTGTATCGGTCTTGAAGAAGGATGGACATATAAGAGTTTGTGTGGATTTTCGTGATATCAACAGGCTAACCCAAAGGATGACTTCCTACTGCCGCATATTGACGTCTTGGTGGACAGTACAGTGGGGCACGCCCTCTTATTGTTCATGGACGACTTCTCCGGGTATAATCAGATCCCAATGGATCTAAAAAATAGAGAGAAGATGACGTTCACTACACCTTGGGGCACTTACTGTTATCGCATGATGCCATTTGGTTTGAAGAATGCAGAGGCAATCTATCAAAGACCAGCCACCACTTTGTTGCACGGTATGATACACAAGGAAGTTAAGGTGTATGTAGTTGATATAATAGTGAAGTCTAAGGATCGGGACGACCATAATATAGCACTGCAGAAGTTCTTTGAAAGGATTAGAAAGTATAAGATGCGTCATAACCCACAGAAGTGTGCCTTTGGGGGCATAGTAGGCAAAATGCTTGGATTTATGATTACTCAACGGTGCTTCGAGGTCGATCCCTCAAAAATCAAAGCAATCATGGAAATGCCTCCTCCAAAGATTGAGTAAGAAGTCAGGGGCTTTCTGGGCAAGATATAGTTCATCAGCCGATTTATAGCTATGTTGACAATCACTTACGAGCTGTTGTTCTGCCTGTTGAAGAAAGGGATCAAGTTCGAATGGGATCAAAAATGCCAAGACGCCTTTTAAGTTGTGCGTCAATACTTGCAAAACCCACCTATTCTGGCTCCTCCCGAGCTCGATAGGCCACTGATTCTTTATTTGTCAGTGAATGACTCGGCTATGAGATGTATGCTGGCACAAGAAGAAAAAACTGGAATTGAGAAGGCAGTCTACTATTTGAGTAAGAAGATGACTGTATGCGAGATACGATATACGGCGCTAGAGAAGACATGTTGGGCTTTAGTTTGGGCCTCCCAAAAATTAAGACACTATATGTTGTCCTTCACGGTGAATGTGATCTCTCGGATGGATCAGTTAAAGTACCTGTTTGAAAAATCGGCACTAATAGGAAGGCTGGCCTAGTGGTTGTTATTGCTGTCAAAATTTGATCTTAAGTACGTCACCAGGAAATTTGTAAAGGGCAGAGCCATGGCAGAGTTTTTGGCAGATTAACCAATTGTGGGAGACGATGACGTTGAGTTCCAATTCCTCGACGAGCAGCTCATGAGAGTTAGGGACGACAAATGGACTCTGTATTTTGACGGTGCATCCAACTAGTATGGCTATGGAATAGGGGTTCTTTCGGTTACTCTTGATGAATCTCATGTTCCCCTGTCTTTGAAGGTTAATTTTGAAGTCACTAATAACCAAGCTGAGTATGAAGAATGCTTAGCTGGGTTAGAGGTTTCCCTAGAGCTAGGGGCAAAGAAACTGGAGGTCATTGGAGATTCGACACTAGTGGTTTCGTAGACAAGAGGAGAATGGAAGGTCATGGATGTGACTCTGATTCTCTATCACTAAGAGCTTGAAAAGTTGATACCATATTTTGAATCATTGGTTTTTACCGATGTTTCAAGACTACAGAATAAGTTCGCTAACACCTTGGCTACTCTGGCGTCAAAGATTGACATACCATCCGGGGTCAGGATGAGACGACTAATAATTGAGCAGAAGAGAAAATCAGCATATGAGATGACGTCAGTAACCGAAGAAAGCACAGATGGACTCCCTTGGTACTTCGATATTCAGAATTTCATGGAGAAGGGAGAATATCCCAAGTTTGCTAGCAAAAAGGACAAAAGAGTAATAAGGAGATTATTTACACAGTTTGTCATTTACGGGGGAAAGTTATACAAATGAGGGCATTCTAGAGTTAACAAGCTATGTGTCAACAGTGAAGAAGGCTAAGGCTTGATGAAAGGAATACATGCGGGAGTCTGTGGGCCTCTCATGAGTAGGAATATGCTAACCAAGAAGATTCTACAACAAGGATATTTTTAGATGACAATGGAGATGGATTGTATACAGTTTCTGCGAAGGTGCCATATGTGTAATATCCATACGAACCTTATGCACGTTCTCCCATCCCAGCTATATAACCTAACGTCGCCATGGCCGTTTTCAGTATGGGGCATTGATGTGATTGGCATAATAACACCAAAAACTTTAAATGGTCATGAATTCATTTTGGTGGTCGTTGACTATTTTACCAACTG
Organism: Heliamphora pulchella; assembly: GCA_032270985.1. Taxonomy (NCBI): domain Eukaryota; kingdom Viridiplantae; phylum Streptophyta; class Magnoliopsida; order Ericales; family Sarraceniaceae; genus Heliamphora; species Heliamphora pulchella. Next base: position 9,708 of record JAULJZ010069082.1, on the reverse strand, counting down.
GGTGGAAGTTACCTCCTACTTGGTGCTGAAAGTTTCTCATGTTGCCAAATTTATCAAGTAGAATTTCATTTGTCGATATGTGGTTCCCCACGAGGTTATCTCAGACAACGGTTCACACTTTCAAGGTGAGGTCTTGGATCTTTTTGAAGAATATCAAATAGTGGCTCACAAGTCGTCACCATATCGGCCACAAACGAATGGGGCAGTCGAAGTAGAGAACAAGAACGAAAAGAAGATTTTGCAAAAGATGACCAACTCACACAAAGATTAGCCAGATCATCTACCGTTTGCACTTTGGGGGTATTAGATATCGATTAGAGCTTAACAGGAACCACGCCTTACTCCTTAGTATATGGGATGGAAGCTGTGCTTTCCATTGAAGTGGAAATTCCTTCACTGGGAGTAGTGGCTGATGCCAACATCTTGGAAGTAGAATGGTAGAGGAATCGGATGGAAGAGCTGCTTTTGTTTGATGAAAGAAGATTGTAGGCTCTATTTGATAAACAAGGGTATCAAAGGAGGATAGCAAGAGCATTCAACAAGAAAGTTAAGACTCGGGATCTAAGAGAAGGCGACTTGGTTCTTAAGGAGATCAGGGCTCCCATATTTGACCCAAGGGGCAAGTTCAAGCCAAACTAGTCCGAGCCATTTCTAATCAAAACCATTATGACCGGTGGTACAATAATCATCATAGATCTGGATGGCAATACGTTCTCCACTCTTATCAACTTGGACCCGTTCAAAAAGTACTACCCTTGAGAGAAAAATAAATAAATACAAACTCGCTGGGTTGAAAACTAAAAAGGCGGCATGGGTAAAAGTTAGAGCAACCCGTAGGGCCAAAAACCTGAAAGGGCGACCTTGGCAAAAGTTAGGGCATCACAAAAGGAGAGTGTTAATACCCGAGAATGACCCGAGCTCGAACTACGTCATTGCCTGTTTCCAATTTTTGGGATACGTAGGTAGCTTCATTCAAGAAGTCTGGCTACTTTCTTTGTATTAGCCATCTTTGTGTCACGCTTCAAACTTCGAATCACGTGAAACACCCACAAACAACCAGATAAAATTCCCAACCCAATATTTACTCAAAAATTAAAACATACATGCATTGTATATAAATGCCAACAAGGCTTACATTACACGGTTCCAACACCGAAAAACATGTAAATGTACAAGGTTCAAAAGAACAAAAAGGAAAACTAAGAATCTTCCGCCTCGACCGGCAACCCCGAATCAACCTGCGTAACCGGTACCTGAAAAATATTTTAAATCCCATACCGTGAGCCAAATCTCAGCAGAAACTAGTCACACATGCAATATAAACGAAACATGCTCGAAAAACATGGTGTAGTTTTCAACTCACACGAGCCATATAAACAGTTTTAAAGACGATTTTGAATCCGAACTCACACGAGTTCCACAGGAAAACATTTTAAAAATTGTTTTATACGAGAACTCCCAAGAGTCTCAAAGAAAACAGTTTTGAAAATGATTTTATATCACGACTCATCAGAGTCTAGAAAATAATTTGATATATATAGTACAATGCTTCACCAGCAAAGATCGACTCTTGCGAGCCAAGACTTTTACGAGCCCTACGTGCAACACACGCCATTTATACAACACAACACATGCAGAATTAGCATATAACTTCACATGGTAAAAACATAGGACCACATACGACCCCTTCATAACACTTCACAGACTTTCACCGTAGGATCACTATCTGCCCCAACTAATGCATTGTTGACCAGAGCCAACAGGTATCTTCACAAACATTCACCGTATGACCAAAATTCGCCCCTCGCATGCATCTTTACAGACTTTCACTGAGGGACCAAAATCTTCCCCAACATATACAATTTTAAAACTAGAGTTTTAACTAATGCAGCCCATGCACATATAAAATCAAAACTTAGATACATCATGACCGCATAAGATCACATATGACCACATAAGACCACATACCCGTCCTACAACATGCAAGAATAAAACTAACCATAGTTCTATAAGTACAAAAACACGTATAACCACGGCATTCCACATAACGATGCCACACAACCCATCACGACATCACAAGCCACACACCTGTCATCCACTCACCCGAACGACCCGTCTACTCACTGGGATAACCAAAGATGCAGAAAACCAAAACCTAACCTGGAGGCCAACACCTAACCTCCCACAAAATGGTTCTCACCAAAAACTAGCTCATCTCTAGAAAGAACATCGGACCCAACACGTCCTGCTCCCAAAGATGCACCAACCACCACGCATACAATCGTGCACTAACGCTCCGCATGAAATGCCCATCACCCTCTCCGTGACTTCAATCGACAGGACCCTATAATCCAATCAACTGAAATACCACTAGAGAAGAGCAGTCGATCGAGCCCCATAACCCAATGGACTAAAAGGCCACTATACAACCATTAAACCACCAAAACACCCTACACAGGACACAGTCGACTGGACCCCTACACAATCGATCGAAATAAGCTTCTAGAATCTAGTAAAAACTCCCCAAAAACACAGGTTAGTTGACTGACCTCCTCGATCCAGTCGACTAAACCATGAACCAATCGACTGAACCCCCAGTTTAGTCGATTGACCCCAGGCAAAAATCGACTCCGAGCTACGGGTTCAGCCACCAAAATCCCAAAACGGACCCTAAAAACTTCCATCCAACACCCTCGAACGTACCCAAGCCCAAGACTAACACCAAAACCTCGAAAGAAGCACTTGAAACTCGATTCCACCAAACCAAAATAGACAAAAAACTGTTTTAAACCATAAAACCAACGTTTGAAACATAAAGTAGTTTCATGCATTTTAAAATGGTAAAAACATACACAATTACCCGTAGCACCCTTATAAGACATGAGAGTCTAGGATCCTACCTCGTTGAGTTAAAAAATCAATGCGTCAATGCACGTGCAAAACTGAACTTTGCCAGAATAAAATTCTGTCCGGATGAACGCGTAGGCCACCATGCCAATAACAAGGATCAGCTGTTGGGTAGTCAAAAATTGATCCCCAGGCCCCCGAGAAGTTAGAGAGAAGGAAGAGAAAAAAAACTTAGCTTGTAAGTTTCGAAAATATATTTTGAAAATATCTAATGCCGAATATTTATAAACTACAAAAATATCTCTTTTTTTTGAAATTCGCACCACAACGGCCAACGGCCTCGGAAACCAACCCTGCATGCATCTTTACACTCAAACATGCATAAAAACACATATAAACATGCTGAAATAAAAATGACAAATACGTGTCAAAAAACGCAAAAATAAAGCGTCAGGGTCTTACAACTCTATCCCCTTAAAGGAATTTCGTCCCCAAAATTTAGCACAAGGTCAAAAGGAAACAAATCGTTGATCGCAATCGACACAGGCATAAGAGATGGTTAGCCACACCATTCCTAGGATATAGTCAAACAAAGTCAGGCATCCTAAACAATGGCCAACTATCTCAAAGACATGGGATCTAAAACTTACCCCAGCCTCACATCCTCACCAATCGCTATCTCAACACAGCACACCACCGACGGAGTCCATCACTAACCCCCAACAGATGAAATGAAGAAACTGGCCCAAAGCCTACATACTCAGAAAGTACCTCTGCTCGCTGGAGTAACAGCTACATCATCATCAAGCACAACCGGTGCCCTAGAAGAATTGGGACCTGCAAGGGCATACACTCTACCCTGTGTCTTCTTGTCCTGTCCGCCAAAACCCGGCACTGTCTGCTGCCGCATCGACTGAACTAAAGTACCCCCACTTGCAATCTGGGAAGTCTGAACTATAGGAGGCTACTGTCAATCCTACACAAATAAACCCTCGGCTATGCCTACTGTGCTTGGTGCACTCTCTCTTTTGGGACAGTTCCTGCGAATACGTCAACTCTGGTCACATCCAAAACAAATCGATGGCCTTTTCCCTTGTGACTGATCCGTTATGGGATTCTGGGAATGTCTCAACTGTGGATCCTGGTATTACCTCAGCTGCGGGTAATCTAACACAGCTCTGGTTGCCTACACCGATAACATCTAACTTCCCTCTGCTCTGATCTCCCCGATAAAGCCACCGATGGTGTCGGTGCAGAGAACTGTTGTGGTAAGCTAGATGGATGAAAACTAAGGCCAGAGGACTTCTGCCTCTTGCCAGAATGTCCACCTGTCTGTACCTCTGTCCCACCCTGCGGTGTCCTGGCCTCCCTAAAAATTTGAATCTTAGTTAAGGTATTCTCAATCCTCGCTATTGCCTCCACTAGCTCTGTAAACACACACAGCCACATACCGGCCACTCTCTCTCTGATCGCAGGCCTCAAACCCCGATCAAATTGCTTCGACCTCAGCTCGTCTGTTGCCACCAACTCCGATGCAAACCGGGGCAAGCTAGTAAACCTGTCCTCGTACTGCATAACACGCATCACTCCCTGGGTGAGAGTATAGAACTCCTCCCTATACATGTCTCTAGATGAAGCTGGAAATTCTTTCTCCAGAAAAACTCCTGTGAAAGCTGCCCATGTGACCCCCACAATGTTCCAGGCGTATTTCCACCATTCGTGAGCATCACCCCTCAGCTGAAACGTGGCAAAAGAAACACGCAACTCATCCTCAACTATCTGCAGCGTGTCAAGGATCTGGGTCACCAATTCTAACCACTCTGTTGCTACAATAGGATCGGGATCTCTAGTAAAGGTAGGTGGATCCATGCGCCTGAACTCTCGCATCGCCATTGTAGCCCTCTACTCAAGCACTCACTCTCTCTCTAGCGGTCTCACCTGTAGCGGCCTCAACCAGCTGCTGGATAGAATCAACCAACACACGCAGCAACTCAGTTGCGTCCATCGGTCCTTGGGGAGCATTTACATACCCAGCATCAGGGATATGCACATTTCCTTGGCCAAAACCATGGCCACGGCCACGGCCTCGACCACAGCCTCGCCCTTTTCACGCAGACATCACGTCTACATGAAAGAAACACAGAACATAAGATGCAATATATAAGCATGAACCACATAAGCATGCTAACACGTAGTCACATAAGTTCATGCTAAACAAACTCCACATACCGAGGAGAACCGACAAAGAGTGACGCGACAATTTGGATAACCTACTCAGATTCTCTGTTAGAAATCACGTCAGCTAAACACGTTTTTAACTTAGCTCCCAAGTTTATTAATCCAAACGCCCAAAGACAAGTCTAATTAATCCCAAGGTTCAACCCCCATGCCCACATATACATAGCATTCTCAGGCTTAACGTGCTAACACGTTCATCTTATCAAATCATCTAAACATATGCAATCAAGCACACGCAATCAATCTCACATTGTGATGCACCCTTCCTACGGCTCTTAGGTATTCGAACTCAGAGCTCTGATACCATTCTGTTACACTCCAAACTCTGGGTCACGTGAAACACCCGCAAACAACCAGATAAAATGCCAACCTGATATTTAATCACAAATTAAAACATACATGCATTGTATATAAACTCCAACAAGGCTTACATTACACAGTTTCAAAACCAAAATACATGTAAACATACAGGGTTCAAAAGAACAAAAAGGAAGACTAAGGATCTTCTGCCTCAATTGATAACCTCGAATCAACTTGCGTGACCGGTACCAGAAAAACATTTTAAATCCCACACTGTGAGTCAAAACTCTGCTGAAACTAGACAAGCATGCAATATAAATGAAACATGCTCGAAAAATGAGGTGCAGTTTTCGACTCACGAGCCATAAAAATAATTTTAAAGTTGATTTTGAAACTGAACTCACACGAGTTCCATTGGAAAACATTTTTAAAATAGTTTTATACGAGAACTCCTAAGAGTCTAAAAGAAAATAGTTTTGAAAATGATTTTATATCACGACTCATCATAGCTTAGAAAATAATTTGATATATATAGTATAATTGTCATGCCCCGACCCCCGGGTCACGTGAACCCTACGTGTTAACTCAACGTTGTCAAATAATCGAAGAGACTCTTTTCAAGGAAACTCTACTTGTGGTTTAAACCACTTTTAAAGAAACCCCTAAAATGTAGTTTGTGTTAAAAGAAGTTCCATTCTTAAACTTCAAATTTTTCTAAGTAAATTTCGTAAAAATTTTGGCAGTCTCCTCTGTTTTTCGGACTATCCCAAATTATTTATCAACCTGTCAAATCCAAATAACAATATATACACAGGCACCACCTGGATCTTAACTCGCAATCACAACAATATATCATCTAATGAATAACATTCTCTAAACTATTGTAGGAATTAACCATACAACTTATAAAATTTACAATCATCCAAAAAAAAAATTCTTTGTTTCATAAATTTATACAATGTGAAATTTCAAAGCGGATGTACCTCGCCTAAACTTGCATATATAAATTACATATTTAAATTCTTTAAAAATAACTACATGCCTCCATCATAAAGAAAATAAATTTTTACATTCTTCATTCTTCAAAACCTCAGAATGTCTCTGTGTCTTCTCTTTGTATTAGAATCTAAAAAAAAATTGGATATAGACAACCTGAGCCGAAACTCGTAGGATAAAGACTAATAAAAGTGCAATGCATGATTTGTGAGGTGTGAACGACATGCTATAATGCAAACACAATCAAGTCATGTTTTCTAATCATTCAACCTTTACTCAATTTATACTTTCTCATTCGCATATCTCATTTAACTTGTTATCTTTTTCGAAAAATTATAAGTTCACATTTTATTCATTCCTATTTAAATTCTTCTATTACTTCACACCTTTTATTAGCAATAAACTACGTTTATTATTATTAATTAAACCACGTCCCTTTCATATTTAACCATTAAATTTTTCATTGCATCCCCCCCTTTTTTTTCTTTTTCTTACATTAATTACACATTCTCCTTATCATTCTTAAATTTCTTGTCTTTACTTTACATATTTAACCATTAACCTTTAGTTTTTCTTAATTAATTTCCAATTATTAATTCAACTTTTATCCATATTAAAAACCATCACTTTCTTTCATTCTTATTTCACGTTTCACTTTCAATTTAATAAACCAAATACTGAATCGATGTAGGGTGCAGCTTATAGAAACCCCTCCCTATTCTCCCAATAGACTACGCAAAGCCATTGGCGAATAGATAGCTCTATAACTCACCACCACAATCCCGTTTTACGAATCTCAGCCGAGGGAATATGGTACCCAAATCCGTTTTACGAGGGCTAACCCGAGGGAACACGGTACCCAGCTTGCGCAAGTTTTCGATCTTTCACCGCGGAGCTAGTCAAGCCCAACTTATCACATCCATATCAATCATCCTCGGTTCAACATTTGATTCATCATATCAGTATTCATTAATCAACCGGGAGTCCATCTCCCCAATTCACAATTTTCCATTATATATCATTACAGCATCAATTAGCATAATTCCTCATAACCGTACCATTTATTGATTTTCTCAAGTCCCATTACTTAATTCTCATATTCATTCCACTTTTCCAATTTGAACAATATTGGTATCAAACAAAAATTAATAGAGTTTCTTTTATTATTTAAATCCATCCTTTTGTCCAAACTAATTCTCGTATTCATACAATCCAAATTTCATAGCAATCAAGTATTGATCCATTAAAATTTTAAGCGCAGGTTCAATATTCCTTTCACTGTACATCTTTTATTATCCAATCAAGAATTCATTCCATTTTCTATTCAATATCGTAAGCCTTAAGTCAAGTGTTATGTCATTACCCTTTAAATCTCATTTCATTAAAATTCAATATCCATTTAAATCATAAGCTCCACACATGTTCATAATTCATTCATTCAACATATAAAGTAGTTTCATCCGATCATAGTTTAATCATGATTTCCTTCATTTAACACCTTTTTAATTTATTTAAGCAATTATATACAATAACTCATGAACATGTCAAGAGTCTCTTATTTCTCAAATTCATCTATTCATTTAATTTGAATTATATTCATTTAATTTGAATTAATAATGTTTTCCGTTCAACATTATACAATCATCCTATTTATAACTACATGAAACAATCTTACTCTTTATTTTCCTTCTTTCGACATCATAACATAAATCTCTATTAACAACTTCTTACGGCATATGGCTTTATTCATTCTTTATCCTTATTAACTCAAACAAGCTCTCATACGACTATAACAAAACCCTACCAATAAAAGCCTCAAGCACCAGCTCACTTGCTTCCTTTATTAATTGCTTCCCTAATTCTGGATTGTTCATTTCTTAGCCGTAATCATCACTTTATTCAATCAATCATATTTTATCAATTATACATGTAACTTACGCATATATATATATTGACTTACTCCTGAATTCATCACTTTGCGTTGGGTTCCTTCAAATAGTTCATCTCACCGTTATATAGTTACTATTATTTGGGAGGCAAATTTATCCAGGCTTCAAACTAACTTTTAAATTCAGCCATTTTTTTTATCATTGTTATATATATATATATATATATATATATATATAAAACTATTCTTGTATTAATTTCTCATCTTGATTCCCATATTTAATTCAACAAACCAAGTCTCAAATTTGCATTAACTCATTAGCTTCAAGTTTACTAATTAATTAATTGTCATCACTCACACTTTAATCATCCGGGAGCCATGCATTAACACTCACAATGTAGGTTAAATCTCAATGTATCATGTAACCAATCGAATAACCTCATCCATCTTTCAGTCTTGACCGGATTAGTATTAAACACATGTTCAAGCTAATTTCTTTCATCCATTAACATTATTGTTGTCCAATTCAAGGTTTGCCTTAATCAGTACGGATTTCCCATCAATCACTCATTAAACCACCAAATCTTTATCTGGAATTTATTTACCACTCAAGATTACTCAATAATACTCATAAGTTCTATGTTTACGAATTTAATTTAACATATCCCCACAACCCTTAATTGCCTAGATCCCACGAACTTAGATATTAAGCCATGAATCTAACCTTAAATCTATTGGCAATCCCTTATAAGATTCTAACTGTTCTCATTCGATAGTCACAACTTAAATCAATTATAAGACACTTAACTAAAATTTCGTGAAATTCTTCTCAATCTAAAGCTAACCCATGTCTTCAACCCATACCCACCAATTATTTAGTAGCACCTTCGTATCCATTGCTACCACACTCCAATTCCATTACGTCAAACCATTACTATAAAAATTTAATCCCAACATCCCACTAACGAATTAGAATTTTGCTTAACCACTTGAATCATTAGGGTTTTGTAGAATTGATTAACCAAAATCAACACAAATCAAATCAAGGCACTTAAACTAGTCAAAATCCTACCTGTAGAGCTGACGCCTCAGAGTTGTGCCCAATTCGTCACCTCAGGGTTCGGCCACTTCTCAAACCATGACCCAATAAAATAAAGTCATCCAAAAATGAAGAAGATGAAGTCGGCGCTGAACAGGGGATGGAGAAGCTCGCCGCGGTTGAAAAAGGGTTTTGCTCCCTGGTGCTTCAACGTGTTCCTTTAGTTGATTGAATTTCAGTTCTCCTCCAGTGGCTTTAGATTCAACATCACAGTCCACCAACGGTTGAAATCAAACTTGTCTTTCCCAGCTTGGGATCGTTATCATCAGCGGCACAAAATTTTCAGAGGAGAAAGAAGAAGAGAACAGGGGGTCGGCGCTACAGGTGGTGGGGCTAGGAT
>JAULJZ010069071.1:0-13159 GCA_032270985.1 Heliamphora pulchella | reverse complement strand
GCCGATTAAATTAAATTGTCAGTAATTAAATTTAATTGGCGGGTATTGAGAATCTTAACGTGGAGAGAAATGGTAAGTATTTAATAACATGAGCTTGATGCAAAAAGGTCTTGAGATTATGGGTCAGGGTGCAATTATAATTTTTTAGTGGTGTGAACTGTAATTTAGTATTTTATGACAATTGTAAAAATCGCTGCGTCTTTCCATAATTGCAGAAACCGCTGCGTCTTTTCATAATTGCAGAAACCGCTAGTAGGTATATGTGTTCCACTGGAAATCTTACTCATAATTACTCCCCAGGTCCATGTTGTAGTCCTATATATACGCGAGTAGGTTGAACCAATTTGAGATTGATAGGTCATATATCATATATCAGATATATCATATTTTGTCTTTTAAGACTAAAATATATCTAGGTTCTACCGATACAAGTTCTCGATAGACTGTAGCTCACACTACGTTCGAGGATCGCGTAAAGAAATACAGTAAAAGATCTGACTGAAACTTCAACTCAGAATCAAATCGTAGTTGAAAAATAGATCGACAAATGGTATTCTTCTAAATTAACTTTGGTTGCACGGATTTATTTTTTATCGTTCGACGTCAAAATGTTTATCTGGAGCATGTTTCGGCGTTTGCCTGTTCAGTTAATTTTTTATCAAAAATCGTTTACAAAAACAATGATCTTGGCAGTATTACCTTCAACAGAATCAACAATGCAGGACTGCTTGATACTCCTCTAACTAATAGCTCCACCTCCTAATGTAAACACATATTCTAAGCTAGACTTATGAAAATCTTTGTTTGATAAAAAAATTGAGTCTGTGTACCCTAAAGGTATTAGATTGTCTGCCTGGTAAACCAATATATAATCCTTAGTTCTTTTTACGTACTTAATTATATTCTTTACCGCAGTCCAATACTCCTGCCTCGGGTTAGATTAATATTTACTAACCATGCCAACGGCAAAGCAGATGTCGGGTCTAGTGCAAAGCATAGCATACATTAGGCTTTTCACTGCCGAAACATAAAGAACCGTCATCATCATCTCTATCTCATCAAGTGTTTTAGGACACTGATCCTTGGATAGAGTGATTCTGTCCCTAAAAGGGAGAAACTCTTTTTTGGAATCCTGCATGCTAAAACAAACAAGGATATCAACGATATACTTTGCTTGTGATAAGCTCAGCATCCTTTGTTTATGATCTCGCACAGACTTAATCCTAAAGATGTGACTGGCTTCTCCCAAGTCCTTCATATTGAACTGCCCAGATAACCATACTTTTACCGTAAATAATGCCTCCACATTGTTTTCAATGAGCAAGATATCATCAACATAAAGTACTAGAAAAATCATCATGCTTCTGTCATGCTTTTTTTACACATAGGACTCATCTGGACTCTAATCAAAATCATAAGACTTTATAGCTTGATCAAACTAAGTATTCTAAGACCTCGATGCCTGTTTAAATCTATAAATAGATCTCTTAAGTTTGCATAACATGTGCTCTTGACCCTTCGCTATGAAATTGTCTGGTTGTACCATATAGATACACTCATCAAGACTTTCGGCAAAAAAAGTTGTCTTAACATCCAACTGCCAAATTTCGTAATCGAAATGAGTAGTAATGGCTAAGAGAATTCGAACAGACTTAAGCATGGCTACTGGTGAAAAGGTTTTTTCATAATCGATATATTCTTTCAGAGTGAACCATTTTGCAACAAGCCTGACTTTGAATGTTTCAACCTTCTCGTCTGCTCATCTCTTTCTCTTGTGATCCACTTGCATCCAATGGGTTTTATTCCTTCAGGTGGTTCTACAAGTTTTTAGACCTGATTAGAATATATAGATTTTATATATGAATTTATAGCCTTTTGCCAAAGATCTGTATCTTTGTCTTAAAGTGCTTCATTGTAGTTACTAGGTTCGGTATCCAGTTCTGTCGGGATCCTGTCAAATGACTCTCCCAAGAACATATACCGATCTGGTTGAAGTATTATAACCTTTTCACTACGACGAGGCACTACCTGTGTCTGTGTACTAGCAGTAACACGTTGTACAGAATTTGAACCCTGTGCACTAGCACCCTATTCATGATTTGTACATGTCCTGAAAATCCTCCTACTATGACGAGGCAATAGGATATCAGTGACTTGTTGTTCCTCTTCCGTTTTACTGGTATTTCCTCTCATTTCTTTCAGAACAATTTTACTATTGGGCCTGTGGTCCATAATATAATCATCTTTCAAGAATCGGGTATTGTGCTAGCAATGATCTTCTGATCCTTAAGATTTTAGAATAGACCACCCTTCATTCCCTTAGAATACCCCATAAAGAAATAGACTTTTGTCATCGATTCCAACTTGTCCGCGTTCTCTTTCAGCACATGTGCTGGACACCCCAAAATCCGAATGTGTTTCAAACTAGGCTTACGCCTGGTCCACAGTTCTGTGAGAGTAAAAGTCACTGACTTAGAAGGTACCAAGTTTGGAATGTAATGGCTGTCTCTAATGTGACTGGCCAAAACGAATCGGGTAAACCTAAATAACTCATCATTGACCTTACCATCTCTATAAGAGTCATATTCTTTCTTTTTGCTACACCATTTTGCTGCGGAGTGCCTAGTGCAATCAACTGGAATATAATTCTATCTGATGACAAACAGTTCCTAAATTCTCCAAAGAGGTATTCCCCACCACGGTCGGATCGTAGTGATTTGATACTTTTACCCAGACGCTTCTCCACCTCTGCCTTGAATTCTTTGAATTTTTTAAAGTATTCAGACTTACGGTACATCAGGTAAATGTATCCATACCTTGAGTAGTCATCAATGAAATTGACGAAGTACTCAAAGCCACCTCTAGCCCGGATTATCATAAGACCACACACATCAGAATAAACTAGTTTCAACGGTTCTTTAGCTCTATAGCCTTTATCCAAAAGGGCCTCTTGGTCATCTTATCCTCTAAGTAAGATTCATATAATGAAAGTTCCTCCACTTCCAATAAACTCAAGGGTTCATCTTTTACCAGTTTGTTTATCCTTTTTAGATTAATATGACCTAAGCGTAAGTGCCAAAGAAACATTTGGTTCATTAACGAAGGAAACTTTCTCTTATATGATAAATTAGATGTGTTATTTAATTCAGTCAATTGTAGTGTAGGAGAGATTGGAGTAATAACATAAAGATCGTCTACTAATGTACCAAAACAAATAACCCGTTTATTATCCTTAATAGCCACAGAGTTATTAAAATAAATTAAATATCTATCTTTAACCAATCTAGAAACGGAAACTAAGTTCCTTCTAATGGAAGGTACATAAAAACAATCTCTCAATATTAAAAATCGATCTCTACTAAAACTGAGAATGACATCTTTCACTGCAACTACTGTCACCTTTGTATTATTGCCCATATGCAGGTAAATCTCCCAATCACTAAGTTATCGGGTTTCCTAGAACCCTTGCAATGAATTGCAGACATGATCAGTGGCTCCCGTATCTACACACCAGGTACCGATAGATAACACCGCTAAACATGTTTTCACAACCAGTGAACAGAAATTACCTGACTTGTTCTGCTTACTAAGAAAAATCGGACACTACTTTTTCTAATGTCTAAACTAGTTACAATGATAGTACTTGCCTCTCGGCTTTTTCACACTAATTTTTGGTTTCTTAATTGCTTTAGACCTGTGTCTCCCTGTGTCTGAACCTTTTTTTTCTTCTTATCTTTCGACTTAGAGGAAGAACCTTTCTCAACCACATACACAGAACCTGGCTTCCTAAGACCACCCTCGGCTGCTTGAAGTTCCTTAAGAAGTTCTACCAATGAAAAGTTGAGCTTCTTTCTGGTATTGTTCAGACAAAACTATTTAAAACTTTCAGGTAGTGACTGGAGTATGATATCAACCTGGGTTTTCCCGTTAATTTCAGTTATTAGGATCTTTAATTCATTCAGAAGACTTATCATCTTTAGAACATAATCCCTAATTCGGGTGCCTTTGGGCATGTTGCATTCATTAGAGATTTTATGACCACCTGCCTAGATTTTATGACCATCTTCAGAATAATGTCTATTTTTTTTTCCAGTCAACATAGTTTGGTCCTGTAAGTTTGTTTTCTTTGAGTATTGAAGTGGGTGAATTGAAAGCCATTTTAATCATGAGAATCACATAATTAAAAATAACCATTAATTATGTTGAGCAAAACTTTAAATTTATTTTAATTTGATTCTCTTTACCATTTTAAAAGAAATTTGCCAATAGCCTGGAACCCTGTGAATAACATGCATGATGGGAGGACTTCTAATATCCATCGTTTGTCCAGACAGGCCAATTCCTATTAATTTTACTATCTAGGTAACTGACCCTATCAAGTAAAATTAAATAGCTGACATAGTTTCGATCTAGTATATAATAGCAGTGACTCAGATGGAGAGTATACTATTAAATACAGCTAAGTGTTAATCACTACCTAATTCCAAATCAATCGCTTGAATGAACTCTTCAGATGAAAAAGTGATCCACACTAACAATTATCTAAAATTATCCCTAAAGCAGATTTGTACTAGCGATATCGCAATTAATCTATTCAATGGGTAGGAATGCTTTACTGCCAACACGCAGGATTTGATTACATCGCCTACAAACTGGTGATGAAAATCGTGGAATTTATCTGTGAATAAATTTTTTCTCCCACTTAGATTTTTAAAATATTTTTGAGGGTTATTAAATTTATTAATTTCAAAAACACACGATCTGAAAGAATCAACATCTTTCCGTGTACATGATTCCAAAGATTCTAGTTTGTCAAACCATCTTTTCATGTTTTAATGCGTAACAAATAAAATTCAATATATGTACAGTTTTTTTCTTCAGCTTTTCAGCTGAGGTAGTAATTAAAGGTATTTATTTATTTTATTTTCTATTACACATTTTTCAAAAAATAATAATTTATTTAGATTAAATATTTTTTCATTTAATTAATTCAAAATCCAGAATTAATTTTTATGTTTTTCTAAGATATCTGATTTTATTAAAAATCATCTTAAACGTGATATTTTGTAAAAAAATAAAATATCTAAAGTTTTTTCATTTAATTAAAAACTTTAATTTAAAAAAACTTTATTTTATTTTCTTTTACAAAATATTTAATTAAAATCGAATTATCCAAATTAATTAAATTAACAGAAAAATATAAAACAGATATACATCATCCATGCAGTTTATAAGAATATAAATGCAAGATATGTATATATTCCAGTTTTATAATCGGATTGAAAATCTGAATAATTTTAGTCTCTTGTTGAAGATAAGCTGTAAGAATCATTTTTTGAGTTAGTTTCCTGTATCCCAATTGCATCAGGATTCTCTGATATACTGTGATATACAAAAATATCACATCAATATCAAAACATATCAAAAAATACGATCCAAGACAGCCCGAACAGCCACCACCACCGCCGGTTACCTGCCCATCGCCGGTGCCACCATGCTGCCGCCTCCTCTGTGCTGCATTTTCGACGCCATTTTTTTTTGAAAGATAGCTTTCGAAATATACTATTTTTTTGGTCAAAAAATCAGACTGAAAACAGACCGAAAGATTGCCATTGCAAGGCCTATAAGGTGCCGCTGCCATGGTCGCTGCCCCTACGCCACCGCCGCCCATTTGGGCTTTTTCTGTGGTGGTTTTTGTTCCCGTTTCTTCTGAAAAAATAACACTGATATCCAACAACATGTTTCTTTGAAGAATGCCTCGAAAATAGTCCCGAAAAACCCCAAAACTGCCTTGAACAGTGCCGCCGCTGCCGCCGAAAATCGCTTTCCCTGCTTTCCCTGCTTTTGTCGTCTGTTTGGCCTGAGTTTTTAATGGTTTTTGGACAATATTTTAAGGTATATTTACTGTTATTTTATACCTTAGAAACTGCTCAAAAATAACCCAAAACATCCCGAGAAATCAACAAAATTGGCTTCGAACCGCCGCTGGCAAAGCCGCCAGTGGTGGCTATTTTTGTCGATTTTTTTATGGCTATTTTTGACTTATTTTTGTTATTGTTTTTAATGCATAAATTTTGTAGAAACTTATCGGACAAAACTACTTTTAAATCGTTAAAAAATTACTGCGATCTGTGGCTTTTAAAATCCGAAACCACTGTCGGTGCCGCCGCCTATTCTTCGTGTTCTTGGATATTCAACATGTTCTTAAATATTCTAAATTGATATTTAAAAATAAATAATTGTTATTACATTGAAACCTATGTCCTGTAAACTCACATTCAATCTAGAAAAAATTAAACTATCACTATCAACCCTCGTGATTAAAAAAATAATTATAATCATCATTCAAACTATTAAATCAAATATGAATAAAAGATGACTATAAAATCGGGATTAGAACGCCTGCAAAATAAAGTTAGCACATTTCTAAATCTACCTGACCCCTTGATAACCCGTAAACAAAAAATGAAATGGCTTTGATACCAATTGTTGGAGGTAAAACTGGCAAGATCATTGTTTTTGTAAACGATTTTTCGATAAAAATAACTGGATGGGCAATTGCCGAAACAGACTCTAGATAAAAGTTTTTGACGTCGAACGATCAAAATAAAAACCCGTGTCACCACAGTTAATTTAGAAGAATACCTTTAAGAAGTATTTAGGCATATAAAAGGAGGTCCAAAGAGTCAATTAAACTTTACTTTCCAAAAAAAAATCGATTATGTCACGCCCCAAAAATCCTGGGTTACGTGAAAAGCCTTCCAAACCACCATTTTTTACAAAAAGATAGAGTTTCACTAATAAAACAAATGTCTAAAATTAATACCGCCTTTAGAATTTAAAAGAGTACCCTAATGTTCACTCTCAGTGCAACATGCATACCTGTTCATACATTTATACATACAGCCTCAAGGCTTACAACACATGCTTTCAGAAACAAGCAACTACTATAGAAATACATATTTTTATATCAAAAAGGAAAACTATAAATAGTCTTCCGCCACCATGGGCGTATCTAGATCATCACCTCATGATCATCCACATCAACACCTGAAAAAGGTTTTAATAAATCCAACTATGTGAGCCGAAGCCTAATAGAAACAGACTATGATGAAATAAAGCAGGATATGCAATCACATATCATAAAGTTGATCAAAAATGATTTTATTTCATAAAATCCCAAGTATAACCCCATACGCACACACGCACGCCCACGCACGCACGCTATCATCACATCCATGTGATCTTACCAACTCATGGTTTTAAAACATAGGCATCGATGCCGAGCGGGCATATAGACCCCGTCACACTACTACCACCCGGCCAATACGAGGCCCGTGAAGTAACTAGACGCCCTATACTTTCAACACGACCTGCGTCCTTTCCCGGTTCACTAGCCGATGTGCAGAGAAATCCATTCTGGGCAGTTTTTCGGTCTTTCACTAAGGAGCAACTCGTGCCCAAATTAAATCAATCCGTAGATCTCAACACGGTCTTTTTTTATTATCACATCAAAATTCAGATACACACTCGTGAGTCCAACCCTATGAGGTTCCTCTCACCAAACCCATAACACCGCAAGTCCAACCCCAAAGGTTCCTCTCACCAAAGCGTATTGGACTATATATAGTCTCGGTCAAAAAGTAGGTTCAGTCGACTGAATGGGCCACCTCAGCTGACTGAAGGAGTTTTAGATCTAGAAAACTCCTCCGCCGCCACTGTCCAGTCGACTACATCGCCCTTCAGTCGATTGGGGACACCCGTCCAGTCAACTGAACCGCTGTGCAACGCCAAAATTGGTTTTTCCTCTCTCGGTTAAGCCAAACGAACCCTAATGAAACCTGAGAAAGCATAAAATACATCTACTCATGTTGTTCTATGATACCGAAGCATAAACTATTCACCGAGGATATACATATAACAAAAGAAGCACATAATACATGTATATCTCATAAAATAAAACGGTACAGGATCTCACAACTCTCCCCCCTTAAGAAATTTTGTCCCCAAAATTCACTACAAGGTCACGTGGTAAATAACTCCAGGTATCTAGCATGAACCTCAAACTCGAGCTCCCACGTCGCTTCCTCAACCCCGTGATGAAGCCAAAGGACCTTGACATAAGTAATCGTTCTCCCTCTCAACACTTGTTCCTTTGTATCTAGAATCCTCACTGAACGTTCCTCATATGTAACATTATCATCAACCCGTAGCTCGGTCCAATCCAGAACATGTGAACGATTAGGCTCATATTTTCGAAGCATGGAAACGTGAAACACGTTAGGCACAGACGCCAACTGAGGTGGCAAAGCCAAACGGTATGCTACTGCTCTAACCGTGTCAAGGATCTCAAATGGTCCAATGAAACGCGGCGATAGTTTCCCGCTATGGCCAAATCTTATCAAACCTCTACGCTGTGAGACCTTCAAGAAAACATGATCCCCCACTGCAAACTCCAATGGTCTCCTCCTCCGATCTGCATAACTCTTTTGGCGATTCAAAGCAGTTATTAAACGCTGACGAATCAAGGCAATCTTCTCTGTCGTCTCCCGTACCAAGTCGGGTCCCAAAATGGTAGTCTCTCCCATATTTGTCCAATACACAGGTGATTTACATGGCCTGCCGTATAAAGCCTCATACGGTGCCATCCGAATACTGGACTGATAACTATTGTTGTATGCAAACTCTGTCAATGGTAGATGATCCTCCCAAGAACCCCGAAAATTAAGCACATAGTCCCTCAACATGTCCTCTAAAATCTGGATGGTCCTCTCAGACTGACCGTCTGTCGGTGGGTGAAAAGCTGTATTAAAGGTCAAGCTCATCCCCAAAGCCACTTGAAGACTCTACCAAAAGCGCAATGTAAAGCGCGGATCTCGATCAGAAACAATAGTCACGGGTACTCCGTGCAGTCGGACTATCTCTCGGATGTATAATCTACCTAGTCTATCCACCGAATCCCTCACTCGAATGGGAAGAAAGTGTGTAGACTTCGTCAATCTATTAACCACAACTCACACAGCATCGTGTCCCTTCGGCGATTTAGGAAGTCTTAATACAAAATCCATCGTGACATTCTCCCACTTCCACTTAGATATCAGTAATGGTTGTAATAGTCCTATTGGTCTCTGATGTTTCGCCTTTACCTACTGACAAGTAAGGCACCGAGAAACGAACCAAATCACATCCCTCTTTATCCCCGTCCACCAGAACTGACGGCGCAAGTCGTGATACATCTTCGTGCCTCCAGGTTGTACTGCAAGACATGAAAGATGAAGATCATGTAATACCTCAGCACGGCACGCCTCTGGTACAAACAACCTCCCTGCAAATCTCAAACTCTGATTTGAGCTCACGACACATCCACTAGTGTCCTTCTCACTAACAATACGGTCCCGTATCATCTGAACCTCTTGATCTGTCTGCTGAGCTGCTAGCACACGTGCAACTAATACAGGTTGTGAAGCTACTAAAAATAAGGTTGCACCCTTCCCTGTCTCCCCAAGACAAATCAAACTCACAGATCTCTCCCAACATATCCCATTCTCGTATAGCCACAGAAGCTAATAAACCAAAAGATCTCCTACTAAGTGCGTCAGCCACAACATTGGCCTTCCTCGGGTGATACTGCAAGTCGAAGTTGTAGTCTTCCAACAATTTCATCCATCGTCGTTGGCAAAGATTCAAGTCTTTCTGTGAAAACAAGTATTTTAGGCTCTTATGATCAGAGAAAACCTCGAAGTGATCACTGTAAAGATAATGTCGCCATTTTTTCAAGACAAAGACCACTGCTGCCAACTCTAGATCATGTGTCGGATAGTTCTTCTCATGAATCTTCAACTGCCGGGATCCATAGGCCACAACCTTACCTCCCTACATCAGGATGCAACCCAGACCATCAAGTAACGCGTCGCAATATACTGTGTAACCTAAACCTCTCTCAGGAATGATCAATACTGGTGTGCTGGTTAGTCTCCTCTTCAGCTCCTGGAAAGCTGACTCACAGAACTCACTCCACAAAAACATAACTCCCTTCTGCGTAAGATGCATCATCGGCGGTGCAAGTCTAGAAAAGTCCTTCACAAACCACCGATAGTAACCTACCAGACCCAAAAAACTATGAATCTCAAAGACATTCTTTGGTCGCTGCCAATCCATCACGGCATCAGTCTTTGACGAATCCATGGATACCCCATCTTTCGACACCATGTGTCCAAGAAATCTCACCTTTGACTTCCAAAACTCACACTTCTCGAACTTCGCATACAAGCGATGCTCTCTCAAAAGTTGTAGGATAATACGCAGATGCTCCTCATGCATCTCTCTTGTGGGTGAGTAGATAAGAATGTCATCCATGAACACGACCACAAAACTATCTAAATAAGGGTGAAAGATACGGTTCATCAAACTCATAAATGTCGCAGGAACATTCGTCAAGCCAAATGGCATAACCTGGAACTCATAGTGACCATAACGAGTCCGAAAAGCGGTCTTCGCTATGTCTTCGTCCCTAATCCTCAGCTGATGGTACCCTGATCTCAAGTCAATCTTCGAGAAGCAACACGATCCCTTTAACTAATCAAACAAGTCGTTAATCCTTTCCATAGGATACTTGTTCTTCACTGTCACCTGATTCAGCTTCCTGTAATCTTTGTACAGTCTCAAAGATCCATCCTTTTTCTTCACAAAAAGAGCTAGAGCTCCCCATGGTGACGTACTTGGGTGTACAAACACTTTGTCAAGTAATTCCTGCAGCTGTACCTTGAGTTCTCGCAACTTAGTCAGTGCAAAGCGATAAGATGGCATAGAGATGGGAGCAGTTCCCAGAACAAGATCAGTAGAAAACTCCACATCTCGGCTCAGTGGTAACTCAAACAGATCGCCAAGAAAGACGTCTAGATAGTCACACACCACAGGCGGTAGCTCCCTTCGAACCTCAACTGACCCATCCAACCTGAGAGTAGAAAAGAGGAACCCCAAATTCCCTCGATTCCCTGCGATACTAGGCAGACACCAAGCCCTCATCCCGATCACCCACAAAGTAAAAGCAGTCATCCTCAGGCACACAGATCGACACTCTCTGTCACTCACAGTCTATAAAAGCCCGGTAAGTAGTCAGCCAGTCCATCCCTAGAATGACATCAAACATGGTCATGTCTAGAATGAGAAAGTCAAACTCTAAACAACGACCAGTGACTCCTAACTCACAGGATCTGCAAACTCCACTCAACACCACATTCCCACTAACCGGGGTTTCTACACTCAAAGTACTACCCAACAAGTTTATCTCCAACCCCAATGTAGATGCAAAAGAAGAGAAAATAAATGAATGTGATGCTCTCGTATCGATAAGAACACTGGCCCATGAGTTATATACTAGGAAAGTACCTCTGATCATGGATGAAGTAGCGGTAGCATCGGCCACTACTAGTGCTTTGGAAGCATTAGAATCAGCAAGAACATAAGCCTTGGCCTGCGGTGCTCTGGCTTGTCCAATATAACTCTGAGCCGTCGGCTGCCTCACAGACTGTGCTGAGGCACCTCCTTCTACAAACCTAGACATCTGAGCCCTAGGTTGCTGCGGAGCCTGTCGTCTCTGGCCAAATGGAGCAAGTGATGCTCCCACCATACTCTGAACATTTCCTCCTCGGGGGCAGTATCTACGAATGTGTCCAGACTAACCACACTCAAAACACACAGGTGGGTCTCTCCCCTGCGACTGTGACTGTAACTAAGGCTGTGACAAAACAGGCGCTGAACTCTGAACCTAGCCTCTCAGTGGGCACTCATATGAATGATGCCCTAACTTTCTGCATCGGTAACAAGTGATCTCTCTATGCTCCGACCTTCCTGTAGAGGCTACTGAAGGTGCAGGCGTAAAAAACTACAGCTGATACGTTCCCATTGAACGAGAACTTGGTCCAGACGACCATCGGCGCTTTTTCCCGCTCCCCTAGAATTGTGTACCTCCATCACTCTGTCTCAAACCGAAACTCTAATTTGACCTGAAAACCCCAAAAAGACTAGATACTCAAAGGTAAAACCCTAATACTCAGAGAAAACTCTTAACATCCTAAATTAAGTAAATAACATGAAATATAAAATTAAAAATAAAAAATTCTCATAATTATGGTAAAATGACTATTTTGCGCCTAGTACAGCAAAAAGTCTTAAAAATTTAAAATTTAATACATGGACACCCAAAATCAGATATTTATATACTATTAATTAATAAAAGACAAAACAATAACAAAAATAATAAAAATACCCTTGCATGGTGTATGACTCGGATTTAGGGGTTTTGGAAAATAGACAACAAGATGAGAATTCAAAAATGTTTGAAAAACCTTTTAACACCTTGAAAACTAAATTTTGAAAATTCCTTTTTTATTGAAAATAGAGTCGCCACTTAGTTTTTGAGAAAAACTAAGAAAAACAAAAAATGGCTTATTAATCTTGGGAGCGTTAACTAGAGAAAGAGGGTCCAAGGCTAAGGTACGAATCGGGAAAGGTGTTAGTGTGAGACCCGGACCCATCTCTTTTTGAGACTTACGTATATATGATGTTTTTTACATATATATGTTTCCATAATGTATGATTTACTCATTTTGATGCATGTTTTGGTTTATCTGAGCATGCGGGGTTGGTTCCCGAGGTTGTAGGGAGTTGCAGTGTGAATTTCAAAATTAAAAAAAATATATTTTCGAGATATTTTGACTATAAATATCTTGTGTGAGATATTTTCATCAAAATATCTCCTCCTTCTCTCTCTCTAGCTTTCAACTCACCAAACGCTCTGCCTTCTCTCTAACTTCTTGGGGGCCCGGGGCTTGGTTTTTGATAAACCAATTGCTGATCCGTAGTATCGGCATCGTGATCTACGCATCCATCCAGTTAGAATTTCATTCCGGCGAAGCTCGATTTTGCACGTAGATCGAGACGTCGAGTTTTGAACTCACCGAGGTAGGATCCTAGACTGTATAACTGTTAGAGGGTACTACATGTAATCCTATGTGTTTCTACCGTTTAAAAATGCATGAAAATGTGATTTATGTTTCAAATCCGATTTTGGGTTAAAACCGTTTTTCGGCGTTCGGTTGGATGAAATCGAAAGAGGGAGTTTCCTTTCGAGGTTTTATGATAGTCCTAAGCTAGGGGA